>CM037875.1:38559699-38646268 GCA_021292105.1 Anadara kagoshimensis | reverse complement strand
CATCTAGTAATGGCCGTGTTAAAAGTAGTTAAGGTACTACTGGAAACATAAAGCTGTCATAGATAAATGTAACAAGCATGGTGAGTCACCTTTATTTATATTCATCTATGTGTGGCCATGTTGAAGTAGTTAAGGTACTACTAGAACATAAAACTGTCATAGATAAATGTAATAAGTATGGTCAATCACCTTTATATGTATCATCTATGACAGGCCATGTTGAAGTAGTTAAGGTACTACTGGAACATAAAGCTGTCATAGATAAATGTGACGAGTATGATCGGTCACCTTTATATGTATCATCTAGCTGTGGCCATGTTGAAGTAGTTAAGGTACTACTGGAACATAAAGCTGTCATAGATAAATGTGACAAGGATGGTAGGTCACCTTTATATTTATCATCTATGTTTGGCCTTGTTGAAGTAGTAAAGGTACTACTGGAACATAAAGCTAACATAGATCAATGTGACAAGGATGGTAAGTCACCTTTATTAATAGCAACTGAAGAAGGTCATGCTGAAGTGGAAACAATACTGCGTAGTCATAAAGCAAACGCTGAATGCGATTTAATGTGAAAATTAATCAATCAGGGTTTAGTAAATCGATACGAATATTGAACAATTACGACACTTGTTTAAGTAATGAAAACTTAAAACAAACATTGATCTGGCAACCATTTTAACGTATGCTGTTAATTTTAGTTATAGGTTGCCATGTTGTTTCAGAAATTATTTTCAAAGTATTGGCTAATTATTATACCTGTTCATAATTTATGAAAATTCTGTCAACAAAAAAGTTCTACTTCCTATATTTCAATAAATAAATTATTAGTGTTATATTTGAAAAAAAATTAAAGTATAATGCTTTTTTCTATTTACAATACCGGCGGGCATATTTCAAATTTGAACAAACTTATTTTCTCATGGTGGAACACTCATATTCCAAATATGTTATGACCCTGTCACAACACAAAAAGGCTCCAATCAATGTTTTAAATGCTATAATTTTGACCTTGAGGTCAAGGGTCATGCTAATATAAAGATCATGAATGCACAGAACACATCGTCTCGTGTTGATACATATACGATACGTTATTATCGAATAAAAATAGAAGTAACGACCCGAAAAGGGATGGTGCATAGACTGACAGATGGACGGACAAACCAATATTGAAATTTTTGTATATTCCCGTTGACATTCGCAATGGTTTATAAAGAACACTGTCAGAGGGCTGAAACATCAATGCTTTACTCCAACATTAAAAATCATACTACCTCGATATAAGCAAAAAAAATTTTCAGGGATGTTCAACGTTTTAACTTGATTTTACCATTCCAGAACTTACCGCCATCATATAAGTGACAGGGGCGTGAAACATTAATAATTAACTTCTCCTTACCAGAACTTTCTGTCCCCTGTGAAGTGTATTGACATTGACGTGAAACATTAATACTTCACTTCTCTTTACCAGAACTTTCCGTCCCCTGTGAAGTGTATTGACAGGGAAGTGAAACATTAATACTTCACTTCTCCTTACCAGAACTTTCCGTCCCCTGTGAAGTGTATTGACAGGGACGTGAAACATTAATACTTCACTTCTCTTTACCAGAACTTTCCGTCCCCTGTGAAGTGTATTGACAGGGACGTGAAACATTAATACTTCACTTCTCCTTACCAGAACTTTCCGTCCCCTGTGATGTGTATTGACAGGGACGTGAAACATTAATACTTCACTTCTCCTTACCACAACTTTCCATCCCCTGTGAAGTGTATTGACAGGGATGTGAAACATTAATACTTCACTTCTCCTTACCAGAACTTTCCGTCCCCTGTGATGTGTATTGACAGGGACGTGAAACATTAACACTTCCCCTCTCCCTACCACAACTTTCCGTCCCCTGTGAAGTGTATTGACAGGGATGTGAAACATTAATACTTCACTTCTCCTTACCAGAACTTTCCGTACCCTGTGAAGTGTATTGACAGAGGTGAAACATTAATACTTCACTTCTCCTTACCAGAACTTTCCGTCCCCTGTGAAGTGTATTGACAGAGGTGAAACATTAATACTTCACTTCTCCTTACCAGAACTTTCCGTCCCCTGTGAAGTGTATTGACAGGGACGTTAAGCATTAATACTTCACTTCTCTTTACCAGAACTTTCCGTACCCTGTGAAGTGTATTGACAGAGGTGAAACATTAATACTTCACTTCTCTTTACCAGAACTTTCCGTACCCTGTGAAGTGTATTGACAGAGGTGAAACATTAATACTTCACTTCTCTTTACCAGAACTTTCCGTACCCTGTGAAGTGTATTGACAGAGGTGAAACATTAATACTTCACTTCTCCTTACCAGAACTTTCCGTCCCCTGTGAAGTGTATTGACAGAGGTGAAACATTAATACTTCACTTCTCCTTACCAGAACTTTCCGTCCCCTGTGAAGTGTATTGACAGGGACGTTAAGCATTAATACTTCACTTCTCTTTACCAGAACTTTCCGTACCCTGTGATGTGTATTGACAGAGGTGAAACATTAATACTTCACTTCTCTTTACCAGAACTTTCCGTCCCCTGTGAAGTGTATTGACAGGGAAGTGAAACATTAATACTTCACTTCTCTTTACCAGAACTTTCCGTCCCCTGTGAAGTGTATTGACAGGGATGTGAAACATTAATACTTCACTTCTCCTTACCAGAACTTTCCGTCCCCTGTGATGTGTATTGACAGAGGTGAAACATTAATACTTCACTTCTCTTTACCAGAACTTTCCGTCCCCTGTGAAGTGTATTGACAGAGGTGAAACATTAATACTTCACTTCTCTTTACCAGAACTTTCCGTCCCCTGTGAAGTGTATTGACAGAGGTGAAACATTAATACTTCACTTCTCTTTACCAGAACTTTCCGTACCCTGTGAAGTGTATTGACAGAGGTGAAACATTAATACTTCACTTCTCCTTACCAGAACTTTCCGTCCCTGTGAAGTGTATTGACAGGGAAGTGAAACATTAATACTTCACTTCTCTTTACCAGAACTTTCCGTCCCCTGTGAAGTGTATTGACAGGGATGTGAAACATTAATACTTCACTTCTCCTTACCAGAACTTTCCGTCCCCTGTGAAGTGTATTGACAGGGATGTGAAACATTAATACTTCACTTCTCCTTACCAGAACTTTCCGTCCCCTGTGAAGTGTATTGACAGGGATGTGAAACATTAATACTTCACTTCTCCTTACCAGAACTTTCCGTCCCCTGTGATGTGTATTGACAGAGGTGAAACATTAATACTTCACTTCTCTTTACCAGAACTTTCCGTCCCCTGTGAAGTGTATTGACAGAGGTGAAACATTAATACTTCACTTCTCTTTACCAGAACTTTCCGTCCCTGTGAAGTGTATTGACAGAGGTGAAACATTGATACTTCACTTCTCTTTACCAGAACTTTCCGTCCCCTGTGAAGTGTATTGACAGGGATGTGAAACATTAATACTTCACTTCTCCTTACCAGAACTTTCCGTCCCCTGTGATGTGTATTGACAGAGGTGAAACATTAATACTTCACTTCTCTTTACCAGAACTTTCCGTCCCCTGTGAAGTGTATTGACAGAGGTGAAACATTAATACTTCACTTCTCTTTACCAGAACTTTCCGTCCCTGTGAATTGTATTGACAGAGGTGAAACATTAATACTTCACTTCTCTTTACCAGAACTTTCCGTCCCCTGTGAAGTGTATTGACAGAGGTGAAACATTAATACTTCACTTCTCCTTACCAGAACTTTCCGTCCCCTGTGAAGTGTATTGACAGGGAAGTGAAACATTAATACTTCACTTCTCTTTACCAGAACTTTCCGTCCCCTGTGAAGTGTATTGACAGGGATGTGAAACATTAATACTTCACTTCTCCTTACCAGAACTTTCCGTCCCCTGTGAAGTGTATTGACAGAGGTGAAACATTAATACTTCACTTCTCCTTACCAGAACTTTCCGTCCCCTGTGAAGTGTATTGACAGGGACGTGAAACATTAATACTTCACTTCTCTTTACCAGAACTTTCCGACCACTGTGAAGTGTATTGACAGAGGTGAAACATTAATACTTCACTTCTCTTTACCAGAACTTTCCGACCACTGTGAAGTGTATTGACAGCGATGTGAAACATTAATACTTCACTTCTCCTTACCAGAACTTTCCGTCCCCTGTGAAGTATATTGACAGAGGTGAAACATTAATACTTCACTTCTCCTTACCAGAACTTTCCGTCCCCTGTGAAGTGTATTGACATGGACGTGAAACATTAATACTTCACTTCTCCTTACCAGAACTTTCCGTCCCCTGTGAAGTGTATTGACATGGATGTGAAACATTAATACTTCACTTCTCCTTACCAGAACTTTCCGTCCCCTGTGATGTGTATTGACATGGATGTGAAACATTAATACTTCACTTCTCCTTACCATAACATTCAATCCCTGTGAAGTGTATTGACAGTGACGTGAAACATTAATACTTCACTTCTCCTAACCAGAACTTTTCGTCCCCTGTGAAGTGCATTGACAGGGACGTGAAACATTAATAATTCACTTCTCCTTACCAGAACTTTCCGTTCCCTGTGAAGTGTATTGACAGTGACGTGAAACATTAATACTTCACTTCTCCTAACCAGAACTTTTCGTCCCCTGTGAAGTGCATTGACAGGGACGTGAAACAGTAATACTTCATTTCTTTTTACCATAACTTTCCATCCCCTGTGAAGTGTATTGACAGGGACATGAAACATTAATACTTCACTTCTCCTAACCATAATTTTTTTACCTCTGTGCAGTGTAATGACATGGACGTGAAACATTAATACTTCACTTCTCCTTACCACAACTTTCCGTCCCCGGGGAAGTGTATTGACAGAGGTGAAACATTAATACTTCACTTCTCCTTACCAGAACTTTCCGTCCCCTGTGAAGTGTATTGACATGGACGTGAAACATTAACACTTCCCTTCTCTTAACCATAACTTTCCGTCCCCTGTGTAGTGTATAACGAACACTGTCAGAGGGCTGAAACATCAATGCTTTACTCCAACATTAAAAAACAAACTACCTCGATATAAGCAAAAAAAAATTAAGGGATGTTCAACGTTTTAACATGATTTTACCATTCCAGAACTTACCGCCATCATATAAGTGACAGGGGCGTGAAACATTAATAATTCACTTCTCCTTACCAGAACTTTCTGTCCCCTGTGAAGTGTATTGACAGGGACGTGAAACATTTAACATATAACAGCTAAAACCAAAATTGGCTATCGTTTTGAAATTACGTCATTGAAATCATGAACAATGTGTTCAAATGTTGTGGAATGATGGTAACTAACTGTCGGCAATGTCAGATGTGGAACCGGTAGCGTATTTTTTGAAATAGCACATTTCTAGGTTTTACAGTTATAATACATATAACAGCTAAAACCAAAATTGGCTATCGTTTTGAAATTACGTCATTGAAACCATGAACAAGGGACGTGAAACATTAATACTTCACTTCTCCTTACCAGAACTTTCCGTCCTCTGTGAAGAATATTGACAGACGTGAAACATTAATACTTCACTTGTCCTTACCAGAACTTTGCGTCCTCTGTGAAGAATATTGACAGACGTGAAACATTAATACTTCATTTCTCCTTACCAGAACTTTCCGACCACTGTGAAGTGTATTGACAGACGTGAAACATTAATACTTCACTTCTCCTTACCAGAACTTTCCGACCACTGTGAAGTGTATTGACAAGGACGTGAAACATTAATACCTCACTTCTCCTTACCAGAACTTTCCGTCCTCTGTGAACTGTATTGACATGGACGTGAAACATTAATACTTCATTTTCCTAACCATAACTTTCCGTCCCCTGTGAAGTGTATTGACATGGACGTGAAACATTAACACTTCCCTTCTCTTAACCATAACTTTCCGTCCCCTGTGTAGTGTATTGACAGAGGTGAAACATTAATACTTCACTTCTCCTTACCAGAACTTTTGGACCACTGTAAAGTGTATTGACAGGGACGTGAAACAGTAATACTTCATTTCTTTTTACCATAACTTTCCATCCCCTGTGAAGTGTATTGACAGGGACATAAAACATTAATACTTCACTTATAACCAGAATTTTTTGTCCCCTGTGCAGTGTAATGACATGGACGTGAAATATTAATACTTCACTTCTCCTTACCAGAACTTTCCGTCCCCTGTGAAGTGTATTGACAGAGGTGAAACATTAATACTTCACTTCTCCTTACCAGAACTTTCCGTCCCCTGTGAAGTGTATTGACAGAGGTGAAACATTAATACTTCACTTCTCCTTACCAGAACTTCCCGTCCCCTGTGATGTGTATTGACGGGGACGTGAAACAGTAATACTTCATTTCTTTTTTACCATAACTTTCCGTCCCCTGTGAAGTGTATTGACAGAGGTGAAACATTAATACTTCACTTCTCCTTACCAGAACTTCCCGTCCCCTGTGAAGTGTATTGACAGGGACGTGAAACAGTAATACTTCATTTCTTTTTTACCATAACTTTCCGTCCCCTGTGAAGTGTATTGACAGAGGTGAAACATTAATACTTCACTTCTCCTTACCAGAACTTTCCGACCACTGTGAAGTGTATTGACAAGGACGTGAAACAGTAATACTTCATTTCTTTTTTACCATAACTTTCCATCCCCTGTGAAGTGTATTGACAGGGACATGAAACATTAATATTTCACTTCTCCTAACCATAATTTTTTGTCCCCTGTGCAGTGTAATGACATCGACGTGAAATATTAATACTTCACTTCTTCTTACCAGAACTTTCCGTCCCCTGTGAAGTGTATTGACAGAGGTGAAACATTAATACTTCACTTCTCCTTACCAGAACTTTCCGTCCCCTGTGAAGTGTATTGACAGGGACGTGAAACATTAATACTTCCCTTCTCCCTATCACAACTTTCCGTCCCCTGTGAAGTGTATTGACAGGGACGTTAAATATTAATACTTCACTTCTCGTTACCAGAACTTTCCGTTCCCTGTGAAGTGTATTGACATGAACGTGAAACATTAATACTTCACTTCTCCTTACCAGAACTTTCTGTATCCTGTGAAGTGTATTGACAGGGACGTGAAACATTAATACTTCACTTCTCCTTACCAGAACTTTCTGTATCCTGTGAAGTGTATTGACAGGGACGTGAAACATTAATACTTCACTTCTCCTTACCACAACTTTCCATCCCCTGTGAAGTGTATTGACATGGACGTTAAACATTAATACTTCACTTCTCCTTACCACAACTTTCCATCCCATGTGAAGTGTATTGACAGGGAAGTGAAACATTAACACTTCCCTTCTGCTAACCACAACTTTCCGTCCCCTGTGAAGTGTATTGACAGGGACGTGAAACATTAGTACTTCACTTCTCTTTACCACAACTTTCCGTCCCCTGTGAAGTGTATTGTCAGGGATGTGAAACATTAATACTTCACTTCTCCTTACCAGAACTTTCCGTCCACTGTGAAGTGTATTGACATGGACGTGAAACATTAATACTTCACTTCTCCTAACAAGAACTCTCCGTCCCCTGTGAAGTGTATTGACAGGGACGTGAAACATTAATACTTCACTTCTCCTAACAAGAACTTTCCGTCCCCTTTGAAGTGTATTGACAGGGACGTGAAACATTAATACTTCACTTCTCCTTACCACAACATTCCGTCCCCTGTGAAGTGTATTGACAGGGACGTGAAACATTAATACTTCACTTCTCCTTACCAGAACTTTCCGTCTCCTGTGAACTGTATTGACATGGACGTGAAACATTAATACTTCATTTTCCTAACCATAACTTTCCGTCCCCTGTGAAGTGTATTGACATGGACGTGAAACATTAACACTTCCCTTCTCTTAACCATAACTTTCCGTCCCCTGTGTAGTGTATTTACAGAGGTGAAACATTAATACTTCACTTCTCCTTACCAGAACTTTCCGTCCCCTGTGTAGTGTATTTACAGAGGTGAAACATTAATACTTCACTTCTCCTTACCAGAACTTTCCGTCTCCTGTGAACTGTATTGACATGGACGTGAAACAATAATACTTCATTTTCCTAACCATAACTTTCCGTCCCCTGTGAAGTGTGTTGACAGTGGTGAAACATTAATACTTCACTTCTCCTTACCAGAACTTTCCGTCCCCTGTGAAGTGTATTGACAGGGACGTGAAACAGTAATACTTCATTTCTTTTTACCATAACTTTCCATCCCCTGTGAAGTGTATTGACAGGGACATGAAACATTAATACTTCACTTCTCTTTACCAGAACTTTCCGTCCCCTGTGTAGTGTATTGACAGAGGTGAAACATTAATACTTCACTTCTCCTAACCAGAACTTTCCGACCACTGTGAAGTGTATTGACAGTGACGTGAAACATTGATACTTCACTTCTCCTTACCATAACATTCAATCCCTGTGAATTGTTTTGACAGTGACGTCAAACATTTATACTTCACTTCTCCTAACCAGAACTTTCCGTCCCCTGTGAAGTGTATTGACATGGACGTGAAACATTAATACTTCACTTCTCCTTACCACAACTTTCCGTCCCCGGGGAAGTGTATTGACAGAGGTGAAACATTAATACTTAACTTCTCCTAACCATAATTTTTTGTCCCCTATGCAGAGTAATGACATGGACTTGAAACATTAATACTTCACTTCTCCTTACCACAACGTTCCATCCCCGGGGAAGTGTATTGACAGAGGTGTGAAACATTAATACTTCACTTCTCCTTACCACAACTTTCCGTCCCCTGTGAAGTGTATTGACAGGGACGTTAAACAATAATACTTCACTTCTCTTTACCAGAACTTTCCGTCCCCTGTGAAGTGTATTGACAGTGACGTTAAACATTAATACTTCACTTCTCTTTACCAGAACTTTCCGTCCCCTGTAAAGTGTATTGACAGGGATGTGAAACATTAATACTTCACTTCTCCTTACCAGAACTTTCCGTCCACTGTGAAGTGTATTGACAGTGACGTGAAACATTAATACTTCACTTCTCCTTACCATAACATTCAATCCCTGTGAAGTGTATTGACAGTGACGTGAAACATTAATACTTCACTTCTCCTAACCAGAACTTTCCGTCCCCTGTGAAGTGTATTGACAGGGACGTGAAACAGTAATACTTCATTTCTTTTTACCATAACTTTCCATCCCCTGTGAAGTGTATTGACAGGGACATGAAACATTAATACTACACTTCTCCTAACCATAATTTTTTGTCCCCTGTGCAGTGTAATGACATGGACGTGAAACATTAATACTTCACTTCTCCTAACCATAATTTTTTGTCCCCTGTGCAGTGTAATGACATGGACGTGAAACATTAATACTTCACTTCTCCTTACCACAACTTTCCTTCCCCGGGGAAGTGTATTGACAGAGGTGAAACATTAATACTTCACTTCTCCTTACCAGAACTTTCCGTCCCTTTTGAAGTGTATTGACACGGACGTGAAACATTAACACTTCCCTTCTCTTAACCATAACTTTCCGTCCCCTGTGTAGTGTATTGCCAGAGGTGAAGCATTAATACTTCACTTCTCCTTACCAGAACTTTCCGACCACGTGAAGTGTATTGACAGGACGTGAAACAGTAACACTTTTCTTACATTAATTCACTTTTTACCATAACTTTCCATCCCCTGTGAAGTGTATTGACAGGGACATGAAACATTAATACTTCACTTCTCCTAACCATAATTTTTGTCCCCTGTGCAGTGTAATGACATGGACGTGAAACATTAATACTTCCCTCCTCCCTACCACAACTTTCCGTCCCCTGTGAAGTGTATTGACAGGGACGTTAAACATTAATACTTCACTTACCCTTACCAGAACTTTCTGTTCCCTGTGAAGTGTATTGACATGGACGTGAAACATTAATACTTCACTTCTCCTTACCAGAACTTTCCGACCACTGTGAAGTGTATTGACAAGGATGTGAAACATTAATACTTCCCCTCTCCCTACCACAACTTTCCGTCCCCTGTGAAGTGTATTGACAGGGACGTTAAACATTAATACTTCACTTCTCCTTACCACAACTTTCCACCCCCTGTGAAGTGTATTGACAGGGACGTGAAACATTAATACTTCACTTCTCTTTACCAGAACTTTCCGTCCCCTGTGAAGTGTATCGTCAGGGATGTGAAACATTAATACTTCACTTCTCCTTACCAGAACTTTCCGTCCACTGTGAAGTGTATTGACATGGACGTGAAACATTAATACTTCACTTCTCCTAACAAGAACTTTCCGTCCCCTGTGAAGTGTATTGACAGGGACGTGATCATTAATACTTCACTTCTCCTTACCACAACTTTCCGTCCCCTGTGAAGTGTATTGACAGGGACGTGAAACATTAATACTTCACTTCTCCTTACCACAACTTTCTGTCCCCGGGGAAGTGTATTGACAGAGGTGAAACATTAATACTTCACTTCTCCTAACCATAATTTTTTGTCCCCTGTGCAGTGTAATGACATGGACGTGAAACATTAATACTTCACTTCTCCTTACCACAACTTTCCTTCCCCGGGAAGTGTATTGACAGAGGTGAAACATTAATACTTCACTTCTCCTTACCAGAACTTTCCGTCCCTTTTGAAGTGTATTGACATGTACGTGAAACATTAACACTTCCCTTCTCTTAACCATAACTTTCCGTCCCCTGTGTAGTGTATTGACAGAGGTGAAGCATTAATACTTCACTTCTCCTTACCAGAACTTTCCGACCACTGTGAAGTGTATTGACAGGGACGTGAAACAGTAATACTTCATTTCTTTTTACCATAACTTTCCATCCCCTGTGAAGTGTATTGACAGGGACATGAAACATTAATACTTCACTTCTCCTAACCATAATTTTTGTCCCCTGTGCAGTGTAATGACATGGACGTGAAACATTAATACTTCCCTCCTCCCTACCACAACTTTCCGTCCCCTGTGAAGTGTATTGACAGGGACGTTAAACATTAATACTTCACTTACCCTTACCAGAACTTTCCGTTCCCTGTGAAGTGTATTGACATAGACGTGAAACATTAATACTTCACTTCTCCTTACCAGAACTTTCCGTCCACTGTGAAGTGTATTGACAAGGATGTGAAACATTAATACTTCACTTCTCCTTACCAGAACTTTCTTTCTCCTGTAAAGTGTATTGACAGGGACGTTAAACATTAATACTTCACTTCTCCTTACCACAACTTTCCATCCCCTGTGAAGTGTATTGACAGGGACGTTAAACATTAATACTTCACTTCTCCTTACCACAACTTTCCATCCCCTGTGAAGTGTATTGACAGGGACGTGAAACATTAATACTTCACTTCTCTTTACCAGAACTTTCCGTCCCCTGTGAAGTGTATTGACAGGGACGTGAAACATTAATACTTCACTTCTCCTTACCACAACTTTCTGTCCCCGGGAAGTGTATTGACAGAGGTGAAACATTAATACTTCACTTCTCCTTACCAGAACTTTCCGTCCACTGTGAAGTGTATTGACATGGACGTGAAACAATAATACTTCACTTCTCCTAACAAGAACTTTCCGTCCCCTGTGAAGTGTATTGACAGGGACGTTAATCATTAATACTTCACTTCTCCTTACCACAACTTTCCGTCCCCTGTGAAGTGTATTGACAGGGACGTGAAACATTAATACTTCACTTCTCCTTACCACAACTTTCTGTCCCCGGGGAAGTGTATTGACAGAGGTGAAACATTAATACTTCACTTCTCCTAACCATAATTTTTTGTCCCCTGTGCAGTGTAATGACATGGACGTGAAACATTAATACTTCACTTCTCCTTACCACAACTTTCCTTCCCCGGGGAAGTGTATTGACAGAGGTGAAACATTAATACTTCACTTCTCCTTACCAGAACTTTCCGTCCCTTTTGAAGTGTATTGACATGTACGTGAAACATTAACACTTCCCTTCTCTTAACCATAACTTTCCGTCCCCTGTGTAGTGTATTGACAGAGGTGAAGCATTAATACTTCACTTCTCCTTACCAGAACTTTCCGACCACTGTGAAGTGTATTGACAGGGACGTGAAACAGTAATACTTCATTTCGTTTTACCATAACTTTTCATCCCCTGTGAAGTGTATTGACAGGGACATGAAACATTAATACTTCACTTCTCCTAACCATAATTTTTGTCCCCTGTGCAGTGTAATGACATGGACGTGAAACATTAATACTTCCCTCCTGCCTACCAGAACTTTCCGTCCCCTGTGAAGTGTATTGACAGGGACGTTAAACATTAATACTTCACTTATCCTTACCAGAACTTTCCGTTCCCTGTGAAGTGTATTGACATGGACGTGAAACATTAATACTTCACTTCTCCTTACCAGAACTTTCCGACCACTGTGAAGTGTATTGACAAGGATGTGAAACATTAATACTTCACTTCTCCTTACCACAACTTTCTGTCTCCTGTAAAGTGTATTGACAGGGACGTTAAACATTAATACTTCACTTCTCCTAACAAGAACTTTCCGTCCCCTGTGAAGTGTATTGACAGGGACGTGAATCATTAATACTTCACTTCTCCTTACCACAACTTTCCGTCCCCTGTGAAGTGTATTGACAGGGACGTGAAACATTAATACTTCACTTCTCCTTACCAGAACTTTCCGTCTCCTGTGAACTGTATTGACATGGACGTGAAACATTAGCACTTCCCTTCTCTTAACCATAACTTTCCGTCCCATGTGTAGTGTATTGACAGAGGTGAAACATTAATACTTTACTTCTCCTTACCAGAACTTTCCGACCACTGTAAAGTGTATTGACAGGGACGTGAAACAGTAATACTTCATTTCTTTTTACCATAACTTTCCATTCCCTGTGAAGTGTATTGACAGGGACATAAAACATTAATACTTCACTTCTAACCATAATTCTTTGTCCCCTGTGCAGTGTAATGACATGGACGTGAAACATTAATACTTCACTTCTCCTTACCAGAACTTTCCGTCCCCTGTGAAGTGTATTGACAGAGGTGAAACATTAATACTTCACTTCTCCTTACCAGAACTTTCCGTCCCCTGTGAAGTGTATTGACATGGCCGTGAAACATTAACACTTCCCTTCTCTTAACCATAACTTTCCGTCCCCTGTGAAGTGTATTGACATAGGTGAAACATTAATACTTCACTTCTCCTTACCAGAACTTTCCGACCACTGTGAAGTGTATTGACAGGGACGTGAAACAGTAATACTTCATTTCTTTTTACCATAACTTTCCATCCCCTGTGAAGTGTATTGACAGGGACATGAAACATTAATACTTCACTTCTCCTAACCATAATTTTTTGTCCCCTGTGCAGTGTAATAACATGGACGTGAAACATTAATACTTCACTTCTCCTTACCAGAACTTTCCGTCCCCTGTGAAGTGTATTGACAGAGGTGAAACATTAATACTTCACTTCTCCATACCAGAACTTTCCGTCCCCTGTGAAGTGTATTGACATGGACGTGAAACATTAATACTTCACTTCTCCTAACCATAACCTTCCGTCCCCTGTGAAGTGTATTGACAGAGGTGAAATATTAATACATCACTTCTCCTTACCGGAACTTTCCGACCACTGTGAAGTGTATTGACATGGACGTGAAACATTAATACTTCACTTCTCCCTACCACAACTTTCCGTCCCCTGTGAAGTGTATTGACAGGGACATGAAACATTAATACTTCACTTCTCCTAACCATAATTTTTTGTCCCCTGTGCAGTGTAATAACATGGACGTTAAACATTAATACTTCACTTCTCTTTACCAGAACTTCCGGTCCCCTGTGAAGTGTATTGACAGGGATGTGAAACATTAATACTTCACTTCTCCTAACAACAACTTTCCGTCCACTGTGAAGTGTATTGACATGGACGTGAAACATTAATACTTCACTTCTCCTAACAAGAACTGTCCGTCCTCTGTGAAGTGTATTGACAGGGACGTGAAACATTAATACTTCACTTCCCCTAACCACAACTTTCCTTCCCCTGTGAAGTCTATTGACAGGGACGTGAAATATTAATACTTCACTTCTCCTTACCAGAACTTTCCGTCTCCTGTGAAGTGTATTGACATGGACGTGAAACATTAATACTTCATTTTCCTAACCATAACTTTCCGTCCCCTGTGAAGTGTATTGACATGGACGTGAAACATTAATACTTCACTTCTCCTTACCATGACATTTAATCCCTGTGAAGTGTATTGACAGTGACGTGAAACATTAATACTTCACTTCTCCTTACCAGAACTTTCCGTCTCCTGTGAACTGTATTGACATGGACGTGAAACATTAATACTTCATTTTCCTAACCATAACTTTCCGTCCCCTGTGAAGTGTATTGATATGGACGTGAAACATTAACACTTACCTTCTCTTAACCAAAACTTTCCGTCCCCTGTGTAGTGTATTGACAGAGGTGAAACATTAATAATTCACTTCTCCTTACCAGAACTTTCCGACCACTGTGAAGTGTATTGACAGGGACGTGAAACAGTAATACTTCATTTCTTTTTACCATAACTTTCCATCCCCTGTGAAGTGTATTGACAGGGACATGAAACATTAATACTTCACTTCTAACCATAATTTTTTCTCTCCTGTGCAGTGTAATGACATGGACGTGAAACATTAATACTTCACTTCTCCTTACAAGATCTTTCCGTCCCCTGTGAAGTGTATTGACAGAGGTGAAACATTAATACTTCACTTCTCCTTACCAGAACTTTCCGTCCCCTGTGAAGTGTATTGACATGGACGTGAAACATTAACACTTCCCTTCTCTTAACCATAACTTTCCGTCCCCTGTGAAGTGTATTGACAGAGGTGAAACATTAATGCTTCACTTCTCCTTACTAGAACTTTCCGACCACTGTGAAGTGTATTGACAGGGACGTGAAACAGTAATACTTCATTTCTTTTTACCATAACTTTCCAACCCCTGTGAAGTGTATTGACAGGGACGTGAAACAGTAATACTTCATTTCTTTTTACCATAACTTTCCATCCCCTGTGAATTGTATTGACAGGGACATGGAACATTAATACTTCACTTCTCCTAACCATAATTTTTTGTCCCCTGTGCAGTGTAATGACATGGACGTGAAACATTAATACTTCACTTCTCCTTACCACAACTTTCCGTCCCCGGGGAAGTGTATTGACAGAGGTGAAACATTAATACTTCACTTTTCCTTACCAGAACTTTCCGTCCCCTGTGAAGTGTATTGACATGGACGTGAAACATTAACACTTCCCTTCTCTTAACCATAACTTTCCGTCACCTGTGTAGTGTATTGACAGAGGTGAAACATTAATACTTCACTTGTCCTTACCAGAACTTTCCGTCCCCTGTGAAGAATATTGACAGACGTGAAACATTAATACTTCACTTCTCCTTACCAGAACTTTCCGTCCCCTGTGAAGTGTATTGACATGGACGTGAAACATTAACACTTCCGTTCTCTTAACCATAACTTTCCGTCACCTGTGTAGTGTATTGACAGAGGTGAAACATTAATACTTCACTTGTCCTTACCAGAACTTTGCGTCCTCTGTGAAGAATATTGACAGACGTGAAACATTAATACTTCACTTCTCCTTACCAGAACTTTCCGACCACTGTGAAGTGTATTGACAAGGACGTGAAACATTAATACTTCACTTCTCCTTACCAGAACCTTCCGTCCTCTGTGAAGAATATTGACAGACGTGAAACATTAATACTTCACTTCTCCTTACCAGAACTTTCCGTCCCCTGTGAAGAATATTGCAGACGTGAAACATTAATACTTCACTTCTCCTTACCAGAACTTTCCGACCACTGTGAAGAATATTGACAGACGTGAAACATTAATACTTCACTTCTCCTTACCAGAACTTTCCGTCCTCTGTGAAGAATATTGACAGACGTGAAACATTAATACTTCACTTGTCCTTACCAGAACTTTGCGTCCTCTGTGAAGAATATTGACAGACGTGAAACATTAATACTTCACTTCTCCTTACCAGAACTTTCCGACCACTGTGAAGTGTATTGACAGACGTGAAACATTAATACTTCACTTCTCCTTACCAGAACTTTCCGACCACTGTGAAGTGTATTGACATGGACGTGAAACATTAATACTTCACTTCTCCTTACCAGAACTTTCCGTCCTCTGTGAAGAATATTGACAGGGAAGTGAAACATTAATACTTCACTTCTCCTTACCAGAACTTTCCGTCCCCTGTGAAGAATATTGACAGACGTGAAACATTAATACTTCACTTCTCCTTACCAGAACTTTCCGTCCCCTGTGAAGAATATTGACAGACGTGAAACATTAATACTTCACTTCTCCTTACCAGAACTTTCCGACCACTGTGAAGTGTATTGACAGACGTGAAACATTGATACTTCACTTCTCCTTACCACAACTTTCCGTCCCCTGTGAAGTGTATTGACAGACGTGAAACATTAATACTTCACTTGTCCTTACCAGAACTTTCCGTCCCCTGTGAAGAATATTGACAGACGTGAAACATTATTACTTCACTTCTCCTTACCAGAACTTTCCGTCCCCTGTGAAGTGTATTGACATGGACGTGAAACATTAATACTTCACTTCTCCTTACCAGAACTTTCCGTCCTCTGTGAAGAATATTGACAGACGTGAAACATTAATACTTCACTTCTCCTTACCAGAACTTTCCGTCCCCTGTGAAAAATATTGACAGACGTGAAACATTAATACTTCACTTGTCCTTACCAGAACTTTCCGTCCACTGTGAAGTGTATTGACAGACGTGAAACATTAATACTTCACTTGTCCTTACCAGAACTTTCCGTCCCCTGTGAAGAATATTGACAGACGTGAAACATTAATACTTCACTTGTCCTTACCAGAACTTTCCGTCCCCTGTGAAGAATATTGACAGACGTGAAACATTAATACTTCACTTGTCCTTACCAGAACTTTCCGACCACTGTGAAGAATATTGACAGGGAAGTGAAACATTAATACTTCACTTCTCCTTACCAGAACTTTCCGTCCCCTGTGAAGAATATTGACAGACGTGAAACATTAATACTTCACTTCTCCTTACCAGAACTTTCCGTCCCCTGTGAAGAATATTGACAGACGTGAAACAATACTTCACTTCTCCTTACCAGAACTTTCCGACCACTGTGAAGTGTATTGACAGACGTGAAACATTGATACTTCACTTCTCCTTACCACAACTTTCCGTCCCCTGTGAAGTGTATTGACAGACGTGAAACATTAATACTTCACTTGTCCTTACCAGAACTTTCCGTCCCCTGTGAAGAATATTGACAGACGTGAAACATTATTACTTCACTTCTCCTTACCAGAACTTTCCGTCCCCTGTGAAGTGTATTGACATGGACGTGAAACATTAATACTTCACTTCTCCTTACCAGAACTTTCCGTCCTCTGTGAAGAATATTGACAGACGTGAAACATTAATACTTCACTTCTCCTTACCAGAACTTTCCGTCCCCTGTGAAAAATATTGACAGACGTGAAACATTAATACTTCACTTGTCCTTACCAGAACTTTCCGTCCACTGTGAAGTGTATTGACAGACGTGAAACATTAATACTTCACTTGTCCTTACCAGAACTTTCCGTCCCCTGTGAAGAATATTGACAGACGTGAAACATTAATACTTCACTTGTCCTTACCAGAACTTTCCGTCCCCTGTGAAGAATATTGACAGACGTGAAACATTAATACTTCACTTGTCCTTACCAGAACTTTCCGACCACTGTGAAGTGTATTGACAGGGACGTGAAACAGTAATACTTCATTTCTTTTTACCATAACTTTCCATCCCCTGTGAAGTGTATTGACAGGGACATGAAACATTAATACTTCACTTCTCCTTACCATAATTTTTTGTCCCCTGTGCAGTGTAATGACATGGACGTGAAACATTAATACTTCACTTCTCCTTACCAGAACTTTCCGTCCCATGTGAAGTGTATTGACAGAGGTGAAACATTAATACTTCACTTCTCCTAACCATAACTTTCCGTCCCCTGTGAAGTGTATTGACAGAAGTGAAACATTAATACATCACTTCTACTTACTGGAACTTTCCGACCACTGTGAAGTGTATTGACAGGGACGTGAAACATTAATACTTCCCTTCTCCTTACCAGAACTTTCCGTTCCCTGTGAAGTGTACTGACAGGGACGTGAAACATTCATACTTCACTTCTCCTTACCAGAACTTTCCTCTCCTGTGAAGTGTATTGACAGGGACGTGAAACATTAATACTTCCCTTCTCCTTACCAGAAGTCTCCGTTCCCTGTGAAGTGTATTGACAAGGACGTGAAACATTAATACTTCACTTCTCCTTACCAGAACTTTCCGACCACTGTGAAGTGTATTGACAGGCACGTGAAACATTAATACTTCACTTCTCTTTACCAGAACTTTCCGTCCTCTGTGAAGTGTATTGACAGGGACGTGAAACATTAATACTTCACTTGTCCTTACCAGAACTTTCCGTCCTCTGTGAAGTGTATTGACAGACGTGAAACATTAATACTGCACTTGTCCTTACCAGAACTTTCCGTCCCCTGTGAAGTGTATTGACAGACGTGAAACATTAATACTTCACTTGTCCTTACCAGAACTTTCCGTCCCCTGTGAAGTGTATTGACAGACGTGAAACATTAATACTTCACTTGTCCTTACCAGAACTTTCCGTCCCCTGTGAAGTGTATTGACAGACGTGAAACATTAATACTTCACTTCTCCTTACCAGAACTTTCCGTCCCCTGTGAAAAATATTGACAGACGTGAAACATTAATACTTCACTTGTCCTTACCAGAACTTTCCGTCCCCTGTGAAGAATATTGACAGGGACGTGAAACAGTAATACTTCACTTCTCCTTACCAGAACTTTCTGTCCGCTTTAAAAATATTCGCATTTACGTTAAACATTAACTCTTCACTTAATTATCCGAGAACTTTCCGACCACTGTGAAGAATATTAACACGGACGTAAAACGATATACTTTCTTTCTTCATCGAAAACTATCCGGTCTCTGTTAAGAATATTGACAGAGCTCTCCGGTGAAGAGTATTGACAGGAACGTGAAAATGTAATATTTTCGCCTCGATATAAGTGAAGAAACTTGACAGGTACGTCAAACACCAATTTTTCACTTTTCTATCGTAGAACTGGCCGCCTCGACATAAGTGCAAATAATTGACAGGAACGTCAAACACCAATTCTTCACTCTATTATCGTAGAACTGACCGTCTCGATATCAGTGCAAAAAATTGACAAGTACGTCAAACACCAATTCTTTAATCCACCATCGATAACTGACCGTCTCGATATAAGTAAAGAAACTTGACAGGTACGTCAAACACCAATTCTTGACTCTATTATCGTAGAACTGACCGGGGCGTCAAACACTATTACTCAAATAAACCATCGTAGATTTAACCATCTAGATATTAGTGTTTAATAATGATATGACGTAAAACACTTGCACCCAGGGTTACCAAAAAGATTATTTAATTTCAACATTAAGAGACAATTTATAGTTTTAGAGCCGACATCACTAAGGAACTAAAAGCAACAAATTATGTTCCCTCCAAATTCAATTCTTTTATTCTGCTGTATAGACTTTTGTTTTGTAACACTAACTGTTTAAAAAAATTAGTGATTTTTTCGTCTACCTCATTATGAAATTGCTTTGAATTTTGAAGCAAAATTTTTGGTCAAAACTAATTTTGGAACCAGAAATAATAAAATTTAGCAATTGGCTACAATAAAAAATAGCAGGACTAACCCATGCACCACTCATTATCCCAGAACAGACCGCCTCGTTTATGCATTCCTTGAATCATCCTTCGTAGATCTGACCGCCTCTTAATTTTACGACTAACACTAACACTACCACAACCTATGTATGATATAGATTATATTTATCTATAAAAAGCCTGGTTACTCAGATCTCAACTTCTCAACACCTGACTGTTCTCTGTTATTTATTCAATTTGTTATTTATCATGTCGTTACATAATTCGATTCGTTTTGTAATGCTATAGCAATGTATTGTTTGTTTTTTGCAATAAATTATTATTATTATTATTATTATTATTATTATTATTATTATTATTATTATTATTATAGATGCTTTTGTACTTATATGTAACACATTCGGACATAAGGTGGGTTTTTTTTATTGATCAAATTCCATTGTGAGAACGAAGATTATTACATGTATTAATTTTGTTTCATAGAATGCCACAACAATCCCCGTTGAAACCAACAATTTGCCAATTTGTTATTATAGTAGAACTGACCAAGTTTTTATTTACAAATGAGTCAATACAAAAGAAGGAAAGGTTTTTAGCTCAGATGAGCTATTGCAATCTATCTTCGTCCGCCGTGCTTCGTCTGTTAACTTTTCACATATTAATCAACTCCTCCAAAACTACAAAGCCAAATTGGATGATATTTGACAGTAATGATGTCCAGCTGAGGGGCTTTCAGACTTGTACAAATGAAAGCAGTATGTCCCATTTGGGTTCCATAAAGGGGGAAATTGTGAAAATCTTTAAAAATCATTTTCAGATATAGCTTAGATATTTCACGTTAAATATACTTAGGGCACCTAGTTTCAGATTTGCACAAATCATAACTATAGGAGCTAAAATGGGGAAATGGCAAGGTACTTAAGCGTGAAATTGCTAAAATTAATGTATTTGTCAATACCTATATCTTGAAAACTATAAACTTTTTGTATAGGAATGTACATTAGAATATTGTAGGCGTTTGTTTTAACAATCATTTTGATATATGAATCAAGGTCATAGGTTCAAAGGTCAAGGTCATAGATGCAAACAAATACTGAAATGGTTCATTATCTCAAAAACTATAAACTTTTTGTATATGCATGTATATTGGAATATTGTAGGCATTTGCACAACGATCATTTTGATATATGAATAAAGCACATGGTTCATAGGTCAAGATCATAGATGCGAACGAATACCGAAATGGTTAATTATCTCAAAAACTATAAACATTTTGTATAGGCATGTGTATTAGAATATTGTAGGCATTTGGACAATGATAATTTTGATGTATGAATCAAAGTCTTAGGTTCAAAGGTCAAGGTCATAGATGTTAACACGTACTGAAATGGATTAATTCCCAAAATCTCAAAAACTATCAACTTTTTGTATAGGCATATATATTTAGAATATTGTAGCTATTGGACTTATTGTTATTTTGTTTTATGAATCAAGGTCATAAGTCCAAAGGTCAAGGTCACAGATGCAACGGAATACTGAAATGGTTCATTATCTCAAAAACTATAAACTTTTTGTATAGGCATGTACATGGAACATTGTAGGCATTGGCCTGAAGATAATTTTGATATTTAAATAAAGGTCATGCAAATGAATACTTAAATGGTTCATTATATAGATGTTTTAGCTGTTTATAGATATTATATTGTAGCTAGACATTATATATGTTATGTGTAGTATTCTTCGGTCAAGTTATAATTAATTTGCAAAAATCCTTGCAAATTATTGGCTCTTACTGCTAAAAATTTGGACATTCTCTTTAATGTCATTGACCCTTAAACCTCTGCATGAGATATGTAATCAGCCTCAGGTGAGCGTAAAGGCCCATGGGCCTCTTGTTTATAAACGCACATGTAAATTTATTTTGATATTATTGTGTGTGTGTGTGTGTGTGTGTGTGTGTGTGTGTGTGTACTGGTATATGGTTATTCATTTCTCTTTTAAAATTGGCTCAGAATGTTTAATGTTTCAATTTGTTTTAATATATGTAAAAAAATGCAGTGAAAATATATGTTTTGTTAGTACTAAGTGTTGTAGACAAACATAATTGAACTGTTTGCGTGGCCTTTTCTTGAAATAATTTACTATGGTCGAGCACATTTAGTTAAAAGTGACATAAGCACATAATAGGAAACATCATTGGTATTTTAAGAAAGTGAATACAGGTAAACAGCATTGACCTGTCCGTTTGACCTTTCATTAGGAATATTCATATAGGAGGGTCCATTCAATATATATGTATAGGCAAACAACATTGACCTGTCCGTTTGACCTTTCATTAGAAATATTCATATAGGAGGGTCCATTCAATATATATGTAGCGTTAGGATTAGCAGTCAATACATATACGCATTGCCATTATTAGTGTTCACATTGTATAGACGAAATATACATGGGTGATCCCTCTAACTGAAATTTACTCGGTCATAATGAATATTTAAATCAAAGGTCAAACGGACAGGTCAATCATGTTTGTCTATACCGTTTTGTGTTTGTTTTAAACTGCAAATACAAACGAGTTTTTCCTGTATCATATAGTGCGTATAGGAATATTCCTAATAAAAATTCCAGCTGATAGGTCGTTGTAAGTTTATACCCGTAAATAGAAACACAAAACTGATCTGTCCACATGACATTTGATTGAATTTTTTTATGGACGAATATATGATAAAAGGTGTTTTTATACACACATGTATTTTATTATACTGTTATTTTTCTGTTTGTGTTTACTGCAAATTTCAAACTACCAATGTATAGGGTGGGTCTTTCCTCCTATATGAATATTCCTAATGAAAGGTCAAGTGGACAGGTCAATATTGTCCGCATATATATATATATATAATATATATATATATATATATATATATATAATATATATATATATAGTTGTATATACATACGATTGTAAAAAATATCTTACTCTAAATGATATTGAAGATCGGTTAGATTTACCGACATCAGATGTATTAATGTATAATATTATAAGTGTATTAATGTTTATTTTTATAGTGCGTATTTGTGTATTTGTAATTTGTCAGTTTTGGTATTTTGTTGTAAATAAAGAAATTGAAAAGAATTTGAGTTAAAAGTATTTTTGTAGTTAAAACTCACAACAACAACGGTAGCTCAGTCGATGAGTAATCGCTTTGTTTATTAGTGAAATCGTAAACCCTGTTCAACCAGTCAATCGTATATTTGGGGTTTATGAGTTCAAACCCCGACCAAAATCTGACCAATATTTGAAAATAGTTATTGATTATATTTAGCCAAGAACTCGGCATTTGAATATAGTTATTGACTGTACTTTAGCCAAGAACTCGGCATTTTGCAATTAGTCATCAGGTCCTTCGTAAGAAATCTTTTAAACCGATGCACAGTGTCACGTCGGCTTTACACGTTAAAGAACCTTATGCAAATTGCCTGAGCTCACTGGTAAAAAGTACAAATTTCTGCCACTTAAAATATAGCTTGTGACTTCGCGATATAGAATTCATTTGGAAGTAAAACCACAGACAATCTATCGATCAATACAAACATACTAATCATTGTCCGAATAACAATCCAGAAACAAAGTAAAAACTTTGGAACTGAAAAATTAGGTTTGACACGAGAACTTCTATTAGGGAACTGAGGTCCGGTGGTCCGGAAGAGCAAGCACCTCCTGTTTAGCTAGCTACACCCGCCAAATGTGTATTCAAAAATGTGTGAAAGGAACATGGAATATGGGACGTCAAGTATATCCAGTGCACACCCTTGACACTGAGACATCAAACTTATCAACAATACCATGGCCATGAAAATTTTGAGGGCCTTGATAAACCTAAGCTTGCAATATCCTTGAGTCAACAATTTATTTGCAAGCAGCCTGCTTTGTTGTACAAAGTTTCCGTAGAGGGAACAAGCTCTACCATAGCGTATTATTGGGAATCAAATACACCATAAACAGGAAAGCAGGAATATTGCTGCATAAAAAACGAAAGTTGACAATAGAAAAATTGAAGTAATTATGTCTGTCATAAAGTTTCAAATGTAGCCTGTAATGGGCATTGTAATTGACCTATCGCCACCCATGCCAACAATGTTGAGACACTGACCGCCTATACGGTACCAAAGCAATGTCAAGCAACTAATGAAGTTTAAGTGTCAGTGGCGTAATTAAACGGCACAATTCAGGCCGAATTTCCATTCTTTTTGCGCCTAATTCAAGTATGTCGGACCCTGTCGAAACATTGTGGGCATAGCCGGCGATACGTCAATGGAGGTATAAGCCTAACAAGAGGCCCAATAGGGCCTTACTGCTCACCTTGGCCGTTAACAGCACAAAAACACAATAAATACTACATTTTAGGAGCAATAACTCTGATGTGGATATTTAGATATTTATGAAACTTGCTACTCGCATCTGTGACATTGACCTTCGAACCAATGACCATAATCTATATATTAAAATAATCATTGCATCAATACCAACAATATTCTAATATACATGCCTATACAAAAAGTTTACAGTTTTCGAGATAATTAACCATTTTGGTGTTGATTTGCTACTGAGACCTTGACCCCTGGACCCATGACTTTTTTCTATACATCAAAATGATCGTTGTATCAATACCTACAACATTCTAATATACATGCTTCTACATAAAGTTAATAGTTTTCAAGATAATGAACCATTTCAGTATTCTTTTGCATCTGTGACCTTGACCTTTAAACCAATGACCATAATCTATATATCAAAATGATCGTTACATCAAAACCAGCAACATTCTAATATACATGCCTATACAAAAAATTTATAGTTTTCGAGATAATTAACCATTTTGGTATTGTTTTGCTACTGTGACCTTGACCTTTGGACCAATGATCTTTTCCTATACATCAAAATGATCGTTGTATTAATACCTACAACATTCTAATACACATGCTTATACAAAAAGTTAATAGTTTTCAAGATAATGGACCATTTCAGTATTCTTTCGCATCTGTGACTTTGACCTTTGAACCAATGACCTTAATCTATATATCAAAATGATTGCTACATCAAAACCAACAACATTTCAATATACATGCCTATACAAGAAGTTTATAGTTTTCGAGATAATAAACCTTTTTCGTATTGTTTTGCTACTGTGACTTTGACCTTTGAACCAATTACCTTTATCTATATATCAAAATAATCGTTACCTCAATCCCAACAATATTTTAGGTTACATGCCCTTATAAAAAGTTTATAGTTTTCCAGATAATAAATAGTATTAGAAAGGTAAAAAATTAGGTCATGACCTTCATAATTGACCTTGAAACCATTTAGAAGGTAATTACAAGAACATGTCAAAACTGAAAACCAATGTCATTATCTGGTCAAATAGTCAAGTTTTGACAATTTGAAGCTATTTTACGATTTTTTCAAAATTAAACGCAAAAACGCGTAATCTATTTTTTGTCCGAATTAAAAAAAATGAACAAACTATAGGCTTAAGACACTAGAGAAGCCAAATATCACATCAGATTTTTTCTCCAATCAATACTTTCGGAGAAGAAGATTTTTTAAGATTTTTGCACCACTAGGTCACCTTGACCTAGTTATGGTAGCCATGGCAACGCCACGAACAAATCTGAATTGCACCGGCCCATATATACTTCTTACCAAGTTTCATTGAAATATGTCCAGTAGTTTCAGAGGAGAAGTCGGAAATGTGTGTTAACGACGCACGCACGCACGCACGCACGCATTCACGCACGCACGCACATACACACGCTGCGCTATGCAATAAGCTCACATGACCTATGGTCAGGTGAGCTAAAAATGAAGCAGAACTTGAGGAATTAATCTTTAACTTTTATTTTAAGCTCACTTTGATAGACGACATTTACATAGTTTTGAAAATTAGAATTGTTAACATAAGACAGTACGTCATCTATATATCTGTATGTGGAGTTGAATGATTTGGCGACAGTCTTTTCTCCAAATTTTACTAGGTGTTGCTTCAAACAATTAATCAATCGTCATGCTTCAAGGAACAACATTATATTGTTGTGTTTTTGATACAACGAAGTTGCTAATACTAGAAAAGTTTTACAGAAAAAGATTCCGAGAGATAAGGTCGTATTCTGATGCTGTAAGGACAGAGACATTTAAATACTTAACGAATATAAAGACTTCATATGAACTTGATATCAAATCGTCACGCCTTTGAAATATAAATATAAACTTCGAGTGTGTTATCTAATTTTATACATCTTATTTTTATTGTCACTTAGATATATACGTTTGGATTTATAAGTAGCAATACAGTAGCTCAGTTGATAGAGTGTTAGCTTCGCATATTAGAGTGGAAGGGTTCGAACCCTGGTCGGGTATAAGACTTTGTGATCAGTAGTAACTGGTCTTTCGAAAAGCACTCGACACTTAGAAATGAAAGTATTAGGGTCCTTAAGGAGAAACCCAAAAAAACCAATGTCCCTTGTCAAGGCAGGCATGGCTCCTTAAAGAACCCTCCCTGCACATTGTCCTATGCGCTCTACAAAGATAAATTTCTGCCACTTCACCTAAAGCTGTCGACGTCTCGATATAAGCGAAATATTATTATCTGCGCTTTCTGCAACTTCACCTCAAGCTTTCGACGTCTCGATATAAATGAAATATTAATACCTGCTCTTTCTGCCACTTCACCTAAATCTGTCGACGTCTCGAGATAAATGAAATGTTATTAACTGCGCTTTCTGCCACTTCACCTCAAGCTTTCGACGTCTCGATATAAATACAATATTATTAACTGCGCTTTCTGACACTTCAACTCAAGCTGTAGACGTCTTGATATAAGTGAAATATTGTTAACTGCGCTTTCTGACACTTCAACCCAAGCTGTCGACGTCTCGGTATAAGTGAAATATTATTAACTGCGCTTTCTGCCACTTCACGTAAAGCTGTCGACGTCTCGATTTAAGTGAAATATTATTAATTGCGCTTTCTGCCACTTCAACTCAAGCTGTCGACGTCTCGATATAAGTGAAATATTATTAACTGCGCTTTCTGCCACTTCAACTCAAGCTTTCGACGTCTCGATATAAATGAAATATTATTAACTGCGCTTTCTGCAACTTCACCTCAAGCTTTCGACGTCTCGATATAAATGAAATATTAATACCTGCTCTTTCTGCCACTTCACCTAAATCTGTCGACGTCTCGAGATAAATGAAATGTTATTAACTGCGCTTTCTGCCACTTTACCTAAACCTGTCTACGTCTCGAGATAAATGAAATGTTATTAACTGCGCTTTTTGCCTCTTTACCTAAAGCTGTCGATGTCTCAATATAGGAGAAATATTGTTAACTGCGCTTTCTGCCACTTCACCTCAAGCTTTCGACGTCTCGATATAAATACAATATTATTAACTGCGCTTTCTGACACTTCAACTCAAGCTGTAGACGTCTTGATATAAGTGAAATATTGTTAACTGCGCTTTCTGACACTTCAACCCAAGCTGTCGACGTCTCGGTATAAGTGAAATATTATTAACTGCGCTTTCTGCCACTTCACCTAAAGCTGCCGACGTCTCGTTATAAGTGAAATATTATAAACTGCGCTTTCTGCCACTTCAACTCAAGCTGTCGACGTCTCGATATAAGTGAAATATTATTAACTGCGCTTTCTGCCTCTTCACCTAAAGCTGTCGACGTCTCGTTATAAGTGAAATATTATAAACTGCGCTTTCTGCCACTTCAAATCAAGCTGTCGACGTCTCGATATAAGTGAAATATTATTAACTGCCCTTTCTGCCACTTCAACTCAAGCTTTCGACGTCTCGATATAAGTGAAATATTATTAACTGCGCTTTCTGCCACTTCACCTAAAGCTGTCGACGTCTCGATATAAGTGAAATATTAATTACTGCACTTTCTGCCACTTCACCCCAAACTTTCGACGTCTCGGTATAAGTGAAATATTATTAACTGCGCTTTCTGTCACTTTACCTATAGCTGTCGACGCCTCGATATAAGTGAAATATTATTAACTGGGACATTAAACGCATTCAATGAATCAATCAGTCAAATATGATTTATACGCCTACAATAATGACCTGTCTGATTGACATTTCATTGAAATATGTATATTGGAATAAAGCATTAACTTTATATATAGGGAACACATGTGTTTACAGTACATACCTGTCGAAAGTTTAACGCCAAGATAACGAAATAATGCTCATCTCAACTTCTCGAGAGATGAGGCCTACTCTCGTCAGCTTTTTGGCAGCTGATACTTATCTCTGGGCAACATTTTTAACCACTGGATGTTATATTTCCGCTAATCAGTAGCCAAGCTTCGTGAGTTTTTGTAATTTAAGTGTTAAACTTTCGACAGGCCTGTACTGTATTTCGTCTACATCATAAAAACATGCTTTGTTTATGTATTTTATGTATTGTTCTTAAAACGTAACATTTCCCATAAATTGGATGGATCCTCCAATGAGAATAATCGAAATTAAAGGTCAAGACAACAGGTCAATGTTGTGTCTAAACTTGGACGTGTATATAATGTTTAATGATACGCGTCTTTTGTGATGTCAGAAGCTCCGAAAAGGTAATACATTTTATTTAAAAAGCTTGCAACACCAGGGAAGTGTAAAATCATTATTGTGAAGAAAAGGAACATGGAAGTGCGGAACGTCCAATGTCAGTTAATAATTGTGGTCCATATTTTTGGTTGTCCTTTTTTACGGGGACTTGTACAACGAAGTTGGCTGCTTGCAAATAAATTGTTGACTCAGGGATATTGCAAGCCTAGGCTTATCAAGGCCCTCAAAAAGTTTTATGGCCGTCATCAAAGTATTGTTGATAAGTTTGATGTTTCTGTGTCCAGGATTGCCCTGGATATATTTGACGTATCATAGTTCCATGTTCCTTTCACACAATTTTGATTTAACACGTGGCGGGTGTAGCTAGCTAAACAGGAGGTGCTTTCCCTTTCGGAGCACCCGGCCTCACTTTCCTGGTGGAAGTTCAGGTGTCTAACCTAACTTGTCAGTTCCAAAGTTTTTACTTTGCTTCTAGATTGTGATTCGGACATGGATTAGTATATTTGTTTTGATTGTTAATTACTTACCATGTACCTGGACTACAAATATACAGGACACAGGTATGTGTCCAGGATTGCCCTGAATTTAGTTCACGTACCTTAGTTCCATGTTCCTTTCACACAATTTAGATAACACGTGTAGTGGGTGTAGTTAGCTAAACAAGAGGTGCTTACTCTTCCTGAACACCCCATTTCTCTGGTGGAAGTTCACGTGTCTAACCTAATTTGTCGGTTCCAGCGTTTTTATTTTCCTTCTCTATTGTGATTCGGACATGAATAAGTATGTTTGTTTTTCGAGTACAAAATGGGAAACACCATATATTAAGAGTAAAATTATATTGCGTTTGCAAGAACTGCATATCCTACCTTTATCTATACATTGAGTGGATTTTTCCATATGAATATTCCTAATGAAAGGTAAATAATGTATATATAACTATATACACTTTTGTTTTTATAAGACTAGTCATCCCACATTCGGGAATTTCAACTTTATAATCAGTCATTCAAATTTATGTTTGTAGAGGCCGCAGTGTCCTACTGGATAAAACGCCAGTCTACAAATCCAGGGTCTCTCACCACTCTGAGTTCAAGTCCCGTCAAGACCGCTTGCGGTAAAGTGAATTTCCCTTGCCGTTCGCCTTTACTGGTTCTCCTTGTGTCAGTATAATGTGACTGGGGGAGTTGTACGCTTGTCTGCAGTGTACTGACTCAGTGACCTAGCACTTTAAAGTCGCCTTGAGTGCACCTATCTTCAAGGCAGACAATAAAACACATTTGCACTTCACATGCATACACTAACTTGTTCATAGATTGAACTTTAGGTAAAAATAAAGTAGCTCCCGTCGCAAGTAGCTGAATTTTTTTGATTGGACGTTAGGCAATATTCAAAGACAACAACAACAATTTATGTTTGTCTTTTTGTATGATCTTATTTGCTTGTTTTATCATTAGCTTGTATCGTTTCGTCGCGTAATTGGTTGTTATTCATTGTTTTTCTTGCATCAGAAGCAAATTAGCAAAGATTATAATTTCTAATATCAGGTGATGGTTTTAACATCTGTAAAACAATTGAATTGTATGTAATGTTTTAATCAGATTCTTTCGTACTATTTTTTCTAACGCAGTTCATATTTGTTTTTGTTTTATTTTTAATTTTCCATTTCCCAATTTTTTATGTCTATACCAGGCTTATTTTAGATATCAAAAAGTAAAGTTTAAAAAAGCAGGTGCAAAAACAAATATCAATTAGTGTCACATAAAATACCAAAACATTACTAAAATTATAAACCACACAAACACGTATATCATATTATTATATAAATAGATAAAGATATAGAATTTTTGAACATCATCAGTCATTGTCGGAAAATGACGGCCGTAAAATTTATTCTGTTGTTAAGACAAATACTACTATCGGGACCAGTGGTCCAAACATTTGAAAACTAATCACTAATCAGTTTGGTGCGAACAGTCTAAGGTAGAAAACAATGTTTCAATTCACATGTTTGTATCTCTGTTCGTAACAATTAGAAAACTAAATTCAATTTTTAAACGGTCGGTCACCTCTATTGTTTTTTAAAAATTCTCAAAACTCAAAACTTTTTTGGTCACTTGGCAAAATCATGATCAGTTTGTTTATTTCCATAACCATCATATTCGATTCATGATATTGTTGAAATATAAAATACTTTATATAGATCAGTGATAACAAATCACTCCTTTGCGAGTTTGCTCGACAAGTAGGACCAAATTTATTGATACATACTTTGACTATACACTGCCTGGCATTGTTCCGGTGCTAACAACATAAATTCACAAGATTAAAAAAACGGCTCTTTGCAGTTAAAAACCGAAGCGTGTTATAACTGAGTTCTTATTATAAAACACGGTAATTTTATCCACAATTTACATTTTCTGCAAATTCGAAGCACAATTTCAATTGTTAAACTAAAGATCTTACTCGATTTGCTGATTGCGCCGATTACTACGGAAATTTTACCACTAGAATGTAATGTCCTTCTTCTGTGAACACTCGACAATTTTCGCCCTATTTATTTGAAAAACTGAAATCGCGTTACCGGCATCACGTTTAATAGATGGCGCGTTTACAACGTTGCTAATGAATTTACATGAATCACGGTCACGTGATTGTTAGCTCATGACTAAATTGATCACCATTGTGCCATATAGCATTTTTCATAATTAACTGATTTTGGTGGTGTTTTTTTCATGTGAAATTAAATATTTCAGATGAGGGTACACATTGAAGTCTTTCTATTGCATCTCATTACCGTACACTAAATCAGCTCGTAGATGCATGTAGGCATGCGGTCTTTTTTCTCCAAAATTTTGGGCTATTACTTTTTTATAAGCGTTTCAAGTTTAAGTTTGGCAAAATAAACAGCTGTTCTGTGGAATCTCTCATTGTATCTCAATTATTTTTTTCTGTATCAAATCTACATACAAATTCCTCAAGTCTCATTTTTTCTGTCAGATTGATTGATTGAATGGGGGTTTACGCCCCAGTCAAAAATATTTCACTTATATCAATATGTAACCAGCTTATAGCAAAGTGGCGGACATTTTTACCTTTGCACTGCGCCCAGTGCAATGTGCAAGGAGATTCTTTAGCATGCCTCACCTCCCATTACACGGAACATCAGTATTTAATGTCTCTTTACGAAGGACCTCGTGGCTTTGTTTGAAGATAGAACAGTGACTACATATTTTAAGTTTTGGTCAATCCCCGCTGGGGATAATTGTGAAAAATGCATAGAGATCGAATTTAGTAAAGGACTTTAAACATGGTGGACTTTAAACACAAGTCACGGATACTTGTTACACTATCAGGTAAGAACATATATTTTACTTGTTGATTACTTCATTGTTTTGGTATAGTGGATTCAGTCTGAAAGTTTGAGTGTAGTTGTAAAATATTAGAAATGATTAGAGATTTACCAAATGCAGAACATACACTTGTATAAACTCTTGAGTAATCGGTGTACTCAATTTTACAATATTGCTCATAGTTTAGCCGCATATCATATAAAGAGGTACAATAATTGATATTATATTGATATTGATAATATTTCTTCAAAGATGCAGTACTTATTCCAGTGTAAAATTCAAAAAGAGGGAAACTCCGTGTTTACACGGAATGTTAAATATTTGACTGCTACAACGAATATATAATATTTCTTCAAACGGGATAATGCAGTGAATTACAATTTTAACGTTATTATACCGCTTTTTATACCCACAAATACAGCTGATAGCATGCTCTTTTCCTATGTCCCTGGGAATGAGACCCATCCGGGGTCTGGCCAACACATGCAATTGGAAACAGGTATTTACTGTTCTTCCGCCAAGCATTCGTCATTTAGAGTTAAGATCAATGGTCGTCGGAAGACACCCTAAACACCTATGTTCCCTGTAAAAGCAGGCATGGCAGGTTAAAACCCCCGCAGCAGATTGCAAAATGGAAGAAGATCTGACAGTTCAACTTTAGCTGCTTAGTTTCTGATATAAGTGATATATTCTAGACTGGAACGTAAAACCCCATTCATTTAATCAATCAATCTTAACATATTTGTAATAAAATAAAAAAAAACCAATTATTCAAATTTTGGCAATGAATGGACCTGAATATCAATTTGAAGATTAACAAAAGATAGAAAATGTATACAAAAATAGGAAATTCTGACGATCGAAATCGAACGCCTGACTAAGTACTGTGGTAAAATGCGGCTTTACAGTTCTACGCCAAACGCTAAAATAAGGAATCTTTTGAATTGAAAGTAACAATTGTGGTTTGGTCAGTTTGTTTGTATAGCAATAAAATTTAAATTAAATTTGGACAGTGATGTTACATCAAGCTGTTTAATGTATAAGATATTTATAGGGTTATACTTCACTTGGTGTCCAATCAGGGTCTGTTGTTAAATAAAGAAAACATCCTCTCTTGAGTGTATCAGCATTGTCATAAGATGAATGTCTTAATGTTAAAACTTATGTAATCATGATGAGTTTAGGCAAATGAATGGCTTTAAAATCAGAATAAATATATCCAAAAACTAGTTTTTCACATTGCAGCATTTTTGACAGATGAAAGAAAAAGCATTTTCAGTTTACAATATGGCTACATATATTGAATAATTAATTTCAAGCAGTAACATTATTTACAATATGGTTACTTGTATTGAATAACTACTTTCATGCAGTAACATTATTTATTATTTTTTTAATTTTATTACAAAAATATAATATTCATAATAACTGCAGATGTGAAAGTTCAACACTAAGCTAACAAATCAGTGACGGCAGTTTACTTCGATCTTGTAATGCCGTATAGAAGTCTCGGGAAAGCCCTTTTCGATAAAGACTGCAGCGGATAACGCTCACAAAGAAGAGGAGCGCTATACATGATGCCCATTTTAACGCATAGAGCCCCCACGACCAATGACTGTTCACTGTCTTTAATGCGTTGTGTGACGTGCGTTACTTTTAACAATTTAATTATCCCCTCTAGAGCATCTTGCCCATTTGGTTCCTATATATATAGATACTATAAACAATCCACATGGAAGCGACTTATGGAGAAAATAATGACATGGCAGTTTTCAGTTTTCATAGTTTTCATATTAGGGTCCAAACCATATTTAATACTTATTTGATCTTTAACTGCTTTTTGTAGAATTTCAATAATAAAACATGGATAGTCTTGTTACTCTTTTAACGTTACTTTAACCCTCAGAGAGTTATATAATCAAATGGTGAAAACATTAGACGCCAAACACTTAATTACCAATTCCATGCAGAACATGGTTCTTGGGGTTTGTATATACAGGTGGTCAGTCTAAAATGGATTAATTCGATGTTGGGTGGTATAATTAATGTATGATTATACATTTATTGTTAAAAACACTGACACGTAATTACTGATAAATTCGTACAGACAGTTAGACTTGTGGCTTTTACAGGACCACAAGTATAGTTAACTTGCAGGAACTTACTCAGTCTAGAACAATGCTGTTGCACATCAGTTTGTAACAACCACTTAGAGTTTCTCGTGATTGGGGAGCTTTTTTTATCGAAGAGATATAGCCATTTCAAAACCATTGACTGACGTTGCAAAGAGCTCCAAACAGCTCTTTATTCTTTTTACATAACAAATGGAGTTCCACTGAGTGCTTTATGCATTATTACACAGTGCTTCATTGCCTATTTCAATAGTTTTTCTGTAGCTGATGTCTATTTCTCAGCATCTTTCAGGTTAGTAATTATTCATATTTCAGCCACCCGGCAGTCAAATCTTGATTCATTTTTGTAGGCAGGTCTATACTGTATATTTTTGTTTTTGTTTTAAAATTTGTAAAAATGTAATGACATAATTTTTGGCACGAAATTAATAAAATTTAAAAAGTATTGCCTACATTACTAAGGCATTTGGTTTACATCTCTCTCTCTCTCTCTCTCTCTCTCTCTCTCTCCCTCTCTCTCTCTCTCTCTCTTTCACACACACCACACACACACACACACACACACCACACACCACACACGCACACACACACACACACACACACACACAAATACAGAGAGAGGGGGGACTAGAACATCCAGATAGAATTCTGATTCAAAGTTAGTCAGAGTTGTATTTCTAAATCGTATAACAATGGCTATGTTTATTTAAACTGATACCTCAGTTTGTATGGACTTTAAAGACGACCACAAATAATAAAATCTAATGTAGCGTAAACTAGTGACACGCCTACAAAAAATTCTGCCCTGCGTCACTCGTAGAACTGTTTGAACTAAAGGGTCATTTAGTAATGTCTCGCTTCCCTGGTAGAAATATTGAAGAAAATTTGTCAGTTTTCAAAGTATTTTACTTTAAATTACATTGTTGATTTTGTTGTGATTGTAACATGGTATAGTGCGTCAACTTTGACCTTTAATTTGAATATTTAAACAACCGTACTCATTGCGTAATTTAAGGGTTATATAAGGTCCATATATAGGGTTAGATAATAGTAATACCGGGTACAGGATGTGTGTGAGTGCGCGTATGTGGATGTGTGCGCACATATCGGGCCGATATTACCCTATCCTTACTTGTGTAGTACTATCGTTTGCATGTGCAAATTTTGAATATTTACAAAATAGTACAAAAGTAGCACATAACAATTATGATAGATAAATTGATATTTGTATATGAAGAAGGAAAAAAAAAACAATATTAAAAAACCGCAACGTACATGGGGTTAGATAATAGTAATACCGGGTACAGGATGTTGATGGTAATGACATTGCCACACAGTTTAATAGCCTAATCAAATATTCAAATTAAAGTTCAAACAGCCAGGTCAAACTTGACATACTATACGTACATTTGTGTTGGTAACATTTTTAATAAATATCTCTTTTCAATGTTAACCCGTTTAATGGGGATAGAGGGAGATAAACTTTTTTCTTAAGGAATCCCCATTACTATAATTAGAAAATTGGCATGGAGATTAATAAACTTTTCCATTAGGAAATCCCCATCACTATAAATAGAAAGTTGGCATAGAAAATGGATAAAATTTCCCATACGAAATCCCCACTACTATATACGGGTTTCGTAGTACTAAAATCAGTTTAAAGTCGTGACTTTTATTAGCCGTATTGTCAATGTATGATATACTAATACTGGTAATATTGTTGTAACATAGACAGATTTTATATCTTTTATCAAATACGTTTAACGTATTGACAAAAACTGATAATTAATTTGTGATAAATGCATATAGATCGAATTTTGATAAGGACTCAATATGGCGGTACAAATATTTTATAATACACGTCACTGGTGCTTGAGAAACTAAGAGGTTAGTTGGTTTATTGTTTTTTATATATAAGGATTTATTCTTTAACCTTAAGTTTGTTTTATATTTATTTAATTATGCTCACTCATACCTGTAAAATATAAGAAATGATCAGAGATTTCAAAAGTAGAATATACCTTTGTACAACCTAGCTGGAATATCTGTTCAAACACTTGCGCAATATGTCTACACAATTTTTGCGAAGTTTTAGTAGCATTTTGCGGGAAATAATGGATGGTTTTGTCTTCGAACAGCTAAACACAGTCATATTACTGTTTCAATTATTTGCTTTCTCTGTTAATATATTTTATATTTAATAAACAAAATAATTTTATTCTAATTTTTGCAATGAATGCGCTTGAATATCAATTGAAATTTTAAGAAAAGTTGGAAAATTAAAGAAAATATCAGAAACTCTGATGGTGGGAATCAAACGACTGACTCTTAGTTCCTGTTGTGAAAAAAACGATTATAAACATAGAGGGCATGATATATGTTTTTAAGCAAGGCCTTGCTTCCCTGGTACATGTAAACGTCTTGAAGTTAGTTTATCAACTTTCAACAAAATGATTTACTTTTTAAATCGATTGTTATTTAAATATGAATTTCTACTACTGAATTTGGTTGTTTACATATTTATTATTAATATTTCTTTAACCCGTTTAATTTGGATAAAGGAAGATAAAGCTTGTATTTAGGAAATCTCCATCACTAAAATAGTACAGTATTCGTAGTACTTAAATCAGTTTAAAGTATTGACCTTTATAAGACGTATGGTTCAATGTATGATATAATCAGTATGTATATGTAGATCTAATACTGGTAATATAGTTGTAATTTGAACTTATTTTTTTATATTAAATACATTTTACGTATTGATCAAAACTGATAATTAATATGTGAAAAATGGATATAGATCGAAATAAGTTAAGGACTTTCAACATGATTGTAAGTATTGTTGTAACATGGACAGATATCATTTATTTTATTAAATACATTAAACGTATTGATAAAAATTGATAATTAATATGTGAAAAATGCATATAGATCGAATTTAGTTAAGGACTTTCAACATGACTGTTAGTATTATTGTAACATGGACAGATTTTATTTCTTTTATCAAATACATAAAACGTATTTATAAAAAAAATAATAATAAGACAATTTATATGTGAAAAATGGATATCAGTCGAATTTAGTTAAGGACTTTCAATATGACTGTTAGTATTGTTGTAACATGTACAGATTTCATTTCTTTTATCAATTACATTAAACGTATTGATAAAAATTGATAATTAATATGTGAAAAATGCATATAGATCGAATTTAGTTAAGGACTTTCAACATGACTGACTTCATACAAATATTTCATAATACACGTCATACTTACCTGATATACTATCTGGTAAGTACATATATATTGTTGGTTCATTATTTTGATACACTCAGTTGGATTTTTTGCTGAAACTTTGAAAAATAGTGTGTTTTATATAATTTATCCATTCATAGCTGTAAAATGCGAAAATAAGAAAGGTATTTGATAACCTGACAATTATTATGTAAAAATTATTTAAAGAACTTTTGACATGGCGGACTTTATACAAATAGTTTATAATATATGACACGGATACCGGATGCACCATGAGGTAAGTATATGTATATATCGTTGGTTCATTGCTGTGATATAAAAGGATTTAAACTTTAAATGTGTTTAATATTAAACCATGTACACTCATAGTTGTAAAAAACAAGAAATGGTTAGAGATTTTTAAAAATACGCCATACATTTGTAGGATTTATTCTTAAACTTTAAATGTCTTTTGTATTAAACCAAATTCACGCATAGTTGTTAAATATTAGAAATGGCTAGAGACTTTTTAAAAATACGCAACACATTAGTACAACTTGGCTGGTGGGTATAGTTTATTCATCTTTCCCTTTATCCAACTCCAAGGAAAGACGTCCATTTATACATATAATAACAGAAAAAAAACAAACACAAGAAGCAAATATACTTTAAATATCAAGGAATTATGAAATATTTCCGTGAAAACAATAATTCGCTATTAAAAAAGGAAATAACGCGATTAGCAATAAAATAGTATAGAAACCCAAAATTGAAAGTTGACCGAGTCAAGACAAATTTTAATATTTCTATGGAAACCAAATTTTACAAAATGTTTAAAAGAATTTATTGAGTCGGTGGTGGTAGAAATGAAATTATACAAAGCTTTACTATCTCATAAACTATATTATAAACATTGTACAAAGACCACCATGTTAAACGTCCTAGAAGACCTCACTTCTCTGGTGGGAGTTCACGTGTCTAACTGAACTTGTCGGGTCCAAAGTTTTTACATGAGTTATATGACATGAATGTTCCTATAGTGATTTCATATCTAATTTATACTCGCAAAATAAAAAATATCTTATATAGAAATTTGTGACGCGGAACTAACATTTCAATATTTAAATGTGTCTTGTTTATAAACAGTATGGTACTTTGCATGACTAATTCAATAAATATATCTATATAAACATAATGAAGTAATACAAAATTTAACCAGAAGATTATAATATATCTTTTAGAAATTCAAATTTCCATAAATAAAATGTTATGCTCATGTCTGACCAAAGGGCCAAAACATGTTTTACCAAATTTAGCTAAGGAAATATTTAGCATGAAGAAGTATACCTTTGTTTTTGAGGAGTTTTAAAATTCTTTTACCAGCAGCAAATTTAAACAATAGTATGTGTTTCTGACAATAATACACAATACTGAGTTGTATTATCATCGGGACACCAGCCACCAGCAGGGACACCGACTCAGTTGCTTAACTTACATATTATACTAGTTGTAATTTTACAGCACTAGATGGCCGTTTTAGAATACACTTTCTCATCAGTAGTGTTTGAACCCAAATTATGAGACCGAAATTGATTTTACTATGTTGAAAAGGACTAAAATGTATTTTATCAAATTTAGCTAAAAAATAATTTGCATAAGGGAGTATACCTTCGTTTTAGGAATTTTAATTCGTTTACTAGCAGCCAATTTATACAACAGTATATTTCTGACAATAATACACAATTATTGCCTACTGTGTTTGTGTTTGTGATTTCCTCGGAGCCACCAGCAGAGATACCGACTCAGTGATTTAAATTACGTATTATACTAATTATAATTTTAAAGCACTAGACGGCCGTAGACGAATACAATGTCTCATCAGTAGTGCTTGGACCAAAATTGTTAAATCAAAATTCTTCCCAAGATGTTAAAGGGATACCGAAAAGACCATAATATAATTTACCAACTTTATCTAAGGAAATACTTTGCATGAGGGAGTATACCTTAGGTTTTGAGAAATTTCAAGTTTTAACTAGCAGCAAATTTTTAAATGAGGTGACCACGAGGAACATACACGATTTATTTGTGTGAACACTACTTATATTATTAATGATGAATAAAATCATACATGAAGATCCCCACATGATAAAACCAATTAATAGCAGACAAAACAGATGACCACATTCTAATAAATTTATTTTTTTTAAATTAACATGTATCGTTAGTTTTCAAAGTTTTTTATAGTTGTTTTGAACATAAATTTGTATATACGTTTTAGATTGTTTAAAATTTAATCAATATTTTAACCCGTTTAATTTGCATAAAGGGAGATAAAAATTATTTAAGAAACCCCCATCACTATAAATAGTACGTTTTTTGTAGAACTTAAATCAGTTGAAAGGCTGAATGCTTCCAATTTTGATATATTAAGTAAGTATTTATATTACTGCATTGTTGTTACATGGACAGATTTTATTTCTTTTGTCAAATACACTAAACGTATTGATAAAAATTGACAATTATGTTAAAATTGCATAAAGATTGAATTTCGTAAATGGCTTTTACCATGGTGGATTTTATACAAATATTTTATTATTCAAGTCGCGGATACTTGATACACTATGAGGTAATTACATATATATATCTTTGGTTCACTGTTATAATATAAAAGGATTTATTCTTAAACTTTAAATCTGTTTTATATTTTCCATTGGTTGTTAAATACTAGAATAATTAGAGATTTTCAAAAAATACGCAACACATTTATACAACTTGGCTGGTGGGTATACAGTTTATTCATCTGTCCCTTTATCCAACTCCAAGGAAAGACGTCTATTCATAATATAGTAACAGAAAAAAACAAACACAAAAAGCAAATATACTTAAAATATCAAGGAAAATTGAAATATTTCCGTGAAAACAACAATTCGCGATTAAAAAAGGAAATAACGCGATAAGCAATGAAATAGTATAAAAACCCAAAATTAAAAGTTGATCGAGTAGAGACAATTTTGAATATTTCTGTGGAAACCAAATTTTACAAAATGTTTAAAAGAATTTATTGAGTCGGTGGTGGTAGAAATGAAATTATACAAAGCTTTACTATCTCATATAGTATATTATAAAACATTGTACAAAGACCACTATGTTGAAAGTCCTAGAAGACCTCACTTCTCTGATGGGAGTTCACGTGTCTTACTGAACTTGTCGGGTACAAAGTTTTCACATGAGTTAGATGAGATGGCTGTCCTATAGTGATTTCATATCGAATTTATATTCTCCAAATAAAAAATATCTATAGATAGAAATTTATGGCCTGGAACTAACATTTAAATATTTAAACGTCTCTTGTGTATAAACCGTATGGTACCTTGTATGACTAATTCAATAAATATATCTATATATTATACAAAATTTAACCAGGAGATTATAATATACCTTTTAGAAATTGAAATATTCATAGGTAGAATGTAATTGCTCATGTCAGAAGTTAAAAATATATGTATCAATGCTATGCAAAGACAGTTCAGTGAATAGATCAACAACTGTGTAGAATTTATTGTGTAGATTTACTTTGTATACATTTTACTTAAAACCTTGTTACACATTATACCAGTTTTGATTTTACAGCACTAGATGGCCGTTTCGGAATATAATTCCTTATCATTAATGGTTGGACCAAAGTTATGATATCCTAAATTATTTCAAAAGTTGAAAAAATACCCAAATGACTAAAATATATTTTACCAAATTCAGCGAAGGAAATATTTTGCATGAGGAAGTATACCTTCGTTTTTTAAGGAATTTTAAAATTCTTTTACTAGCAGCAAATTTAGACAATAGTTTATTTCTGGCAATAATTCACAATTATTGCCTACCGGTTTGTGATATCCTCGGGGCACAAGCCACCAGCAGAGTTACCGGCACAGTGATTTAAATTACATATTATACCACCAGTTATTTTACATCACTAGACGGACGTTTCAGAATACAATTTCTCATCAGTAGTGCTTGGACTAAAATTATGAAACCTAAACTGTTTTTAAGATGTTGAAATTACATTGAACTTAACATTGAGAAAGGTCTGATGATTTTGATGTATGATTTTCATATTTCAACGTTGCTCGTTAACATCAAGTGCGTGGGTTGTTTTACAGTTTATGAAATACACGTGATGTTTTCTCTGAATATGTGTTATAATCATTTAAAAATATGTTGACCTATTTTATGTCCGACTGCACATGCAACCACAGATGCAAGCAAAAATAATTTTACAAATGACTTTTTTGGAAAAAAAAAATGTTCATATGTTGTATTCCATTGTACACAATCATGAGTTGGATAACAATTTCAGAGGGAATCTCTCTATCGGAAACTGCATTTATTTAATAAATGAAATTCTGATCATGGTACAGGTATTTCAACGTGCCAACATTCGATGGAGGGCGAAGCTTGGATTTGGCACGCGCCACACTATCTTGCATTACTTCTTGAAATACCATGAGCAGAAATGTCGTTTCTTATATTTACATTTTATTCTTATAAATATTTTGTACCCATATTTGTTTTATCTCTTGGCACTATTTCTTCCTTATCTTCTCATGTGCGATAGGGTGTTTTTGCCATGCCAGATCGGTGTGACCTTTAGTGACGTCATAATCAAAAGACAATCAAATAACGTCACTCTGTGGGGAACATGACGTCATTTTACGGGAAAATTATTACGCATCAAGGGTCATGACCCCTATCCCTATTTCTTTCAACGACAATTGTTTCTGCATGTTTCATCGAAGAGAGATACATTCAAGAGAGATCCAGTCATATCGTATATATTATATATATTGCAAGTCGATTAACACTGAAGTCCCCAATATGAATCTTATGTATATAGCCTTTCTATGTTCGGTCGTACGAACTCACCGATTGCTCGAATATTTAGCTGATGTCCTATGGACTTAGAACCATCGAAGTCTTTCTGTATATGCTAAATGCACAATCCCTGATACACACATGTATTTGTACAGATTTTGAAAGGAGTTTATTAATAGTGTTAAATGTCTTATCAGAGTTCTTTCATTTTTGTCCGGACGCTAAGTTCTGTGACGATAGGGAAGAAGAAAACTATCGACCATTGACAAGTAAATTAGCAAAACATTTTTGATATTGGATCCGCCAGAATGGGATTCGAACCCTAGTTGTGTGTAGTGTTGTTATCAATACTGTAAAACACTTTATTTTCGCGGCATGATATTTTCACGATATTTGAATCAGTCATTTTGCGGCATGGAATTTTCGCGATATCCCGTTGTGAGCCCTGCTCAGTACTTTTAAAAATGAATGATGGATCTTGTAGTTATTTTATCGATTTTAGTATTTAAACCTGAATAAATGTGAGTAAAACTATTTCTTTCCATTTTTTCTTGCTTTAGAGATACCTCAAGAGAAAAAAACCTAGTGTGTTCCGAAAAGTTACTTAAATTCTGGTACACGTTATTATGTTCTGACAGTGTTTATGTGCTTTATATATATTAATACCGTAGCAATCGAGAACAGTCTATTCATATTTATTCGATCAAATTTATTTTCGCGCATATTATTTTCGCGATCTTTTATGAACTCGCCAATTACGCGAAAATAACATGCACGCGGAAATTTCATGTTTTACAGTAAGTGCGTAATTTAGACCACCTGACCACTGATGATGAAATAGAGTGAGAGCTAGAGTAATAAGGCTAATTACATTATATGCAGTATCTCTTTTGATAAACTTCATAACAAAAGTATTTATATTTTCAGGAAAAATGGTTATGCAAGATATAATGAATCCTTTGTATTAATGAGCTGGTACACTGACCTTATATGAAATAACAACAAAATGAGTAACCCAGTTACAACTAACGTTACAATTACCAACACGACTTCACTACCTTGTGCAGCTACCAGCATATCTACAACATGTACTGTTATATCAGTACCCAGTACAGGACATACTACAGGATCTGTTAGCTTAAGTGCACCTTGTACAGCTACAGGCGTTACACCAACAACACAAACAGTTTCGTCAGCATCATCATCCGGACATCAAACAATGCCAACTGCAGCTATAGGCGTAACAGCAACAACACAAACAGTTTCGTCAGCATCATCATCCGGGCAGCAAACAATGTCAACTGCAGCTACAAGCGTTACATCAACAACACAATCAGTTTCGTCAGCATCACCATCCGGACAGCAAACATTGCCTACTGCAGCTACAGCCGTTACAGCAACAACACAAACAGTTTCGTCAGCATCACCATCCGGACAGCAAACATTGCCTACTGCAGCTACAGGCGTAACAGCAACAACACAAACAGTTTCGTCAGCATCATCCGGACACCAAACAATGCCAACTGCAGCTACAGGCGTTACAGCAACAACACAAACAGTTCCGTCGGCATCATCATCCGGGCAGCAAACAATGTCAACTGTAGCTACAAGCGTTACCTCAACAACACAAACTGTTTCGTCGGCGTCATCATGTGGGCAGCAAACATTGCCAACTGCCTCTACACGTGTTACATTAACAACGCAAACAGTTCCGTCGGCATCATCATCCGGGCAGCAAACAATGTCAACTGTAGCTACAAGCGTTACATCAACAACACAAACTGTTTCGTCGGCGTCATCATGTGGGCAGCAAACATTGCCAACTGCCTCTACACGTGTTACATTAACAACGCAAACAGCTATGGCTTCAGGAATCAATGTTACCCCAGAGGAAACAAATTTCTTAAGATTTACCTTCCTTGTGTTGAAGATCGGACCACGTGCTGTAAGACATATGTTTGATCTGCAAAATGATCCAAATCACCTGGATAAAATAATATCCACAAACAGACAAAAGCTGCAGAATCTTCGGAATAACAAAATTATTCACAAAGATCAATGGGACGTTCTTTTTCCAAAAAACAGTAAGACGCTTATATTGAATCTATAGAAAAATATCTGAATATTAATTATGTTGGTCCTATACTTTATTCTATTTTGTTATTCGTTTTCCACAAATGTGTTATTAGAAAATGTGGATGTAGTGATATTGCTGCCGATATCATCAGCAAAATAATATATGAGATTACATATTATACCAGTTTAACTTTACAGCACTAGACGGCCGTTTCAGAATACAATTCCTTATCAGTAGTGCTTGGACAAAAATTATGAAACTAAAATTATTTTGTAGATGTTGAAAAGGTTCCCAAAGGACCAAAATATATTTTACCAAATTAAGAAAATGCTTTGCATGAGGGAGTATACCTTAGTTTTTGAAAGAAAATTAATTTAAACTTGCAGGAAATTTAGACAATTATAGTATATTTCTGACAAAAATACGAAAATATTGCCTACTGAGTTTTTGATATCCTTGGGTCACCAGCCATCAGCAGAGATATCGGCCCAGGGGTTTAAATTACATGTTATACCAGTTTTAATTTTACAGCACTAGACAGCGGACTATGGAGTAAATTAATTGATTGGTCTATGCTTACCCTTGAAAGTGCTTGATAACTACTTGAAATTAAGAATTATAGCAATTTTCTAACAATTTAGTCCGTATTTAAATAAATTGAATTTTCCCCCAAATCTTCACATTTGTTTCATCACTCCCAGTCAACTGAAACTCAGATTGATCTTTTTATCAGTTATGTCATTTAAAAATCATCCTATGTAGTATATAAAAATAGTCCTTCGACAAATATAAGGTAACAAAACATCAAGTACTAAAACCGTCAAAACTGCCTTTTTAACTAAGGTTATACAAGGGGAAGATAAAAATAAAAATAATTTGGAATTTTCTGTAATAAGACAAAAACAAATTGAAATGTGATTCGAATGAAGAGTTATGTTAAATTTTGTTTCAATGTATATTTTTAGATATTGTATAAAAACTTATAACTGAATAGATTTATATTTTAATCTTTCAGAGTATGCGTCTTCAAAACATTTTGACATTACCCTTATGATCGCATTTTTACGAGAAATAACTTGTTTGAAGGCTCCGAAATATGGATGGAACAGACTGCCAGATACAAATGATCGCAGTGTTGAAGCTGATCTGGCAAGAATTAAATATTATAGAAACAAAGTTGCACATGCTATATCCTGTTTAATAAATACACATGATTTCAACATAATGTGGACTAACCTTAGTCAGGTATATAATAATATTATTTATTATATAATTGATTGTAGATACGTACTTATGCATTATAAAATGCGGTTAAAATGTTTTGTTCCATATCATCGGTCGCAAAAACCGTAAAAACCGGTCTGATATGAATATCGCTTAAAAAAAAATAAAAAAAACCACCATTGTTGGCATCCTTAGACCTTCCATATCATGTGCCATATCAGAGCTAAAGCACTCAGTCTGATATGGGGTCTCCGTTAGATATGGCATATGATATGGATTCCATCAAGTATTATTCCACGTAAAGCAATAATTATATGTTTTGCATAAATATTAAGATTAAAAAAAATCGATACCTTTGCAAGGTGTAATCATGCAAATATAATTTGATATTATTTTAAATTTACACAAAAACTTTGGTCCAACCGTAGCTTACTCAGGTCATTTTTTTATATTGCACATTTTGCCATGTGGCAGTAGTACATGGCGGAGGACGAATTATTATTTTCTTGATACATTGCACTAGTGTTTTAATTTTTTATACAAGAATGCAATAGTATGTAATGTTGGACAAAATGGTGTTTTATATAATGTTGGACAAAATGGTGTTTTAAATTACTTTTATATATTTGACATCTGTAGTGTCTTTAGTATACAGTTTATCAATTACACGAATTTTCTCCGATAAATTGGTTACCCGTTTTTTCTCGTTTTATTTCTGTAAGAAATAACATTGACACATTTCTCTTAGGACAATAACTTAAGACATATTTGCCTTATTTTATTTATATTTGGTATGTAGCTTTATTATATGCAGATGAATGTTGAGCTTTGTTTTGTATCTTTTTATTGATTTACAGGAGTCATTGCCCTTTGATTTTTAATAAAAAAAAAGAAAGCCCTTTTTCTTAAAAAAACAAACCTCACAGGCAAATCTAATTTAATATTTGGTATCAGTGGTGTCGTAATTACAGTGGCGTTTTTATTCATCTATATTAAATTTATATTTTTTTCAAGTATTAAACAGCTATACCGCATTGATCAATGACTAAATTGTGCTTTCGTCAATTATAAAGTGATAAGAAGCCGATTGGATAAATAATAACGCACCACTTTACGTCAACTATTATATTAAAACACTAGTTTTTTTTTGAAGAAAACATTTCAAAATAATCTTAACTTACTTTCTTGAATTGAAAAAAAAATTCTGCTGACGTCATTTTGTTTGTGTTTTTGACGTCATCAAATATTTTCTTATAAAATGATATCATTTGGGGACAAGACCTTTAAATGAAGATTGAAATTAAAAATAAATATAATGTTTTATTGCAGGCTATTGAGCGCTTGGGTGATCCAGGGTTTAAATCTGAAACTTCGGCGATGTTATGTACAGCTTTAGATGCGTCCTATCAGAATCTTTACAGAGAACTCAAGGCTATGAAGGAAGACATTATTCCATCCAATATAAAATGTATGTATTTTGTAAGCTGTATCAGGTTTTAAAAATATATTTAATGTACAAGTCTAACTCAAAAGTTTGGAAATCTCTTTAAAAAGCCTTTGAAAAACAAGTTTTGGCAGTGTTAGATTTTTTGTATGTCTTGTGAACTTATGAAGCAGAATGCATGCAGAACCTTGTAAAATCTAGAGATTAGCTGTCGCCAAATCGTTCAACTCAACATACAGATATATAGATGACGTTCTGTCTCTTAACAATCCTAAATTTGGAGACTATGTCATATATCCTAGTAAGCTTAAAATTAAAGACACGACTGATTCCTCAAGTTCTGCTTCATATTTCATATTCAGGCTTATACCTGAATAGTTACCCCCCCTAAAGGCTACATTTGAAACTTTATGGTGAACGTGATGACTTCAATTTTTCTTCTGTTAAACTTTTATTTCCTTTGCAGCAATATACCTGCTTCTACTGCTCATTGTGTATTTGTTTCCCAGTTAATACGCTATGGTAGAGCTTGTTCTCACTACAGGTACTTTGAAGCCATTTGCAAATAAATTGTTGACTCGAAGGATATTGCAAGCCTAAGCTTATCAAAGCCCTCAAAAAATTTAATGGCCGTCATCACAGTATTGTTGATAAGTTTGATGTCTTTTTGTCAAGGATTTGACGTCCTATAGTTCCATGTTCTTTTCACGCAATTTTGATTACACACATGGCAAGTGTAGTTAGCTAAACAGGAGGTGCCTTCCTTTGCGGAACACCCGGCCTCACCCTGGTGGAAGTTCACGTCTAACCTAACTTGCCAGTTCCATTTTTGTACGGCGTTTCACGATAATGAACGCGTACTTTGCTATCATTTTCTTCCAAGATATCGGGCTTCTTTGCTATGAAATTATAAGATGTGAGTACACATGGAAATAGTGCGTCTGGTAAATGAGCGTGAAAGAAATATATGTCTTTTATCGTGAGTTATGTATTCTGAGTTTAATTAATTCTTCATGAAATCTACGGTAATTTAAATTAATTTTGAAGGGTATGATAACGTATTTTGATGTTGAGACAATTGTGTCATATTTTAAAACTGTTTATCGATTAGATTTCACTTTCGTGAAAGGGAGATAATTCGTAGAGTCATGTGTGCAAATGACCACATGTGGAATTTAAATACTTCACCATTAACATGAAACGGAAGTATTGCAAGTGATAATCAGCAGTTTATTAAAACCAAAATTTAGCAGCAAATAGTCCAGTTACATACAACCGCTAGAATGTACCCCTCATATCGACGGTAGGGTCTGCAAAACTGAAATTATTATTTGCTACCAAGAACCCTCCCACCTTTCCCAAACGGGTGGGGGAGATTTTCGGTTATATTCTGTCTTACAACATTTTCCCAACTACGCCGTACAACAGCACAGCAGTGCTATGTTTGACTTTGCCTTTGGATTAGATTGTGATCCGGACATGGATTAGTATGTTTGTTTTTTATGTATTGTGTGTTGTTAAGTGGTTGATTAGTGTTAGTGAAAATTGCTTTATCTTATGGCATAAAGACAATGTGAGCTTTTTGTTTCACAATTTTGGTCCAAACACTACTGATGAGAAATTATATTCCTAAACTGTCGTCTATTGCTGTAAAATTAACACTCGTATTTAACATGTTATTTTGAATACGATAGTTTATGTATGCAATTAAGTCAAAATCGTAACCCATTTTTATTTAGTTTTGTGGCTGTGGCATTCTTTCGGATTTTTCTTAAATAATGTTGAATTTCATAATTCATATGGGAACTGTTATTGAGACTGAAATCATAGTTGAAGGTGAGGATATGATTTTATGATCTGAAATAAAAATTAGCTTCAGTCTAACATATTTTGACGTTATATATGTTTTTTTCGTTACGATGTTTTCTTGGAGTGCAAAAAGAGGTCAAGGTCAATTATAAAAGTTAAGACAATTATATTGTATTTGTGTTTTTGCAACTATTTAAAGTAGTTTACCTCATTTGACCTGAGGAAATGGTAATGCGCGCCTCGTTTAGTCTGTGACTTAAGTAGTCTCGCAATCCGTTGGACATGAAAGAAACAAATCAGAAACAAACATACCGATCCATGTCCAAATCACAATCTCAAAGCTAAGTAAAATCAAACATACCAATCCATGTCCAAAGCACAATCTCAAAGCTGATAAAAACTTTACGCTGACAATTAAGTTGAATACATGGACAACAAACTATTTCGACTGCCCTAGACGACTTGGTATTATCCTTTAGTTTTCCTCGGAAAAAACGCGGTCCAGTTCGGCCATAGCTTGCTGTACAAGACTAAATACCTGAAAAGCCATTAATATAAGGATCATAATTTTTTTTAGAAAACAAACATGAAAATATAGCAGGGTATAATTTTATTTTCAGTGTTAATGGATGTTAAGGTAGAAGGCATGGCGACGGAAGACAAGACATTTGTTTCCACTAGAGCAACAAAGTCCGTGAAAGATGCTGTAGATGAGTATGGTGTTGTCATGGTTACTGGTCCTCCAGGGTCAGGAAAGACAGCTACGGTAAACCATATAGCTTTGCAGCTGCAAGAACAAGGATATAGAATTTGTCCTGTTTTATCGACAAAAGAAATCATTGAGTATTGGATGCCGGAATCACCTCAGGTATTTGTTTTTAATGACCCTTTTGGCATTCATGACATAAATCAAAGCGAACTAGACCAATGGATGAATCAACAGGAAAGGTTGAGCACATGTTTTCAATATAGCAATATGAAAATCTTAGCGACTATACGGTCACATATCATTAAAGATGAGCAGATATCCGGAAATGTACTTTCATCATCTGATCTCAAACAGTCTCTTTGATAAATGATGGTATTGTGTTAACCGATGATGAAAGATTGAAAATATTTAAAGCTCATGCCGAGTTCAAAGAAAGAGATGATTTGAAAGCTATGGGTGTTCAAATTCAAAACTTTACAATATCTTGTTTTCCATTATTATGCAGAATATACACTTCCGATCAAGAATCTAAATTCTCAGACAAGGATTTTTTTCAGAAACCACTGTCTTTCATCAGTAAGGATCTTGATAAATTTAAAATCAATGATCCTATACGATTTTTCTGCCTTTTGTACTGTATGATGAATGACAATAATTTAGACACAGATTTACTTGGTATAAATGTCGAGAGCAAAGTAGTAAAAACGTCTCGTCAAATATTGCTTGAAAAATGCAAGGTCTCCAAATCTTTGTCAAGGGAAGAAATTAAGTCGAAAATGGATACTTTACTTAACACTTATCTTAAACTTGAGGGTACATGTTATCAGTTTATTCATGATATAATACATGACGCTGTTATTAGACATGTTAATGGCCTGTCATCAGATTGGAAACCGATAATACTGCAGCACTGTGGCCCCAAGTTTTTTAATGAAAGAATACGGTTAAATTCTATTGAATACACACAGACTGAGGATGCATACTTGATTTTAAATTCTGAATTAGAGTCTGCATGGACTAAAAGAGTATTACACGATATGATTGACGACCACTTAAACTGGAAATACATGGTCAACAATACTACCCTATTTACCGAGAAAGCCGACATGTTGTTACTTAAATCATTTAAATACATGGATCAAACAGATCTCCAAAAGATAATATTATTGTCACACCCATGTAAGGCTCTACCCCCAATTCTAGAAGCATCAATCAAACTCAAAAATTATTTTATCGAAGAAGTAGATTTAAGTGAAGTAACAATCTTGCACCTAATCATTTTTCTAGGATTTGAAAATTGTCTAGAACACATTCTGAAAACAACACCTTCTATTACTTTAAATCAGATCAAAGTGAGCTTACTTTTAGCAGCTTGCATAATAGATAAGCCAAATATAGTGAATATTTTACTTTTGAATGGATATAATGCAAATTTATGCACTCTAGATAGTTTTTCTTCTGTTTTATTTTTATCGTCTTATTTCTGCTATGTTGAAGTAGTTAAGGTACTACTAGAACATAAAGCAAACATAGATAAATGTGACAAGTATGATCAGTCACCTTTATATATATCATCTAGACATGGCCATGTTAGAGTAGTTAAGGTACTACTGTAACATAAAGCTGTCATAGATAAATGTGACAAGTATAGTCAGTCACCTTTATATGTATCATCAAGGGGTGGCCATGTTGAAGTAGTTAAGGTACTACTGGAACATAAAGCTGTCACAGATAAATGTGACAAGTATGGTAAGTCACCTTTATATGTATCATCTATGGAAGGCCATGTTGAAGTAGTTAAGGTACTACTGGAACATAAAGCTGTCACAGATAAATGTGACAAGTATGGTCAGTCACCTTTATATATATCATCTAGGCGTGGCCATGTTGAAGTAGTTAAGGTACTACTGGAACATAAAGCTGTCATAGATAAATGTGACAAGTATGGTCAGTCACCTTTATATGTATCATCTAATGGCCATGTTGAAGTAGTTAAGGTACTACTGGAACATAAAGCTGTCACAGATAAATGTGACAAGTATGATCAGTCACCTTTATATAGATCATCTATGCATGGCCATGTTGAAGTAGTTAAGGTACTACTGGAACATAAAGCTGTCACAGATAAATGTGACAAGTATGGTCAGTCACCTTTATATGTAGCATCTAGGGGTGGCCATGTTAAAGTAGTTAAGGTACTACTGGAACATAAAGCTGTCACAGATAAATGTGACAAGTATGGTCAGTCACCTTTATATGTATCATCTAGGAAGGCCATGTTGAAGTAGTTAAGGTACTACTGGAACATAAAGCTGTCATAGATAAATGTGACAAGTTATGATCAGTCACCTTTATATGTATCATCTAGGAATGGCCATGTTGAAGTAGTTAAGGTACTACTGGAACATTAAGCTGTCATAGATAAATGTGACATGTATGGTGAGTCACCTTTATATGTATCATCTGGGAATGGCCATGTTGAAGTAGTTAAGGTAATACTGGAACATAAAGCTGTCATAGATAAATGTGACATGACTGGTGAGTCACCTTTATATGTATCATCTGGGAATGGCCATGTTAAAGTAGTTAAGGTACTACTGGAACATAAAGCTGTCATAGATAAATGTGACAAGGATGGTCAGTCACCTTTATATGTATCATCTAGGGGTGGCCATGTTGAAGTAGTTAAGGTACTACTGGAACATAAAGCTGTCATAGATAAATGTGACAAGATGGTCAGTCACCTTTATATGTATCATCTAGGAATGGCCATGTTAAAGTAGTTAAGGTACTACTGGAACATAAAGCTGTCATAGATAAATGTGACAAGATGGTAGTCACCTTTATATTATCATCTAGGTGGCCATGTTGAAGTAGTTAAGGTACTACTGGAACATAAAGCTGTCACAGATAAATGTGACAAGTATGGTCAGTCACCTTTATATGTAGCATCTATGGAAGGCCATGTTGAAATTGTTAAGGTACTACTAGAACATAAAGCTGTCATAGATAAATGTGACGAGGTTGATCGGTCACCTTTATATGTATCATCTAAATTTGGCCATGTTGAAGTAGTTAAGGTACTACTGGAATATAAAGCTGTCACAGATAAATGTGACAAGTATGGTCAGTCACCTTTATATGTATCGTCTAGGGGTGGCCGTGTTGAAGTAGTTAAGGTACTACTGGAACATAAAGCTAACATAGAACAATGTGACAAGGATGGTAAATCACCTTTATTTATATCATCTATGTGTGGCCGTGTTGAAGTAGTAAAGGTACTACTGGAACATAAAGCTTACATAAAACAATGTGACAAGGATGGTAAGTCACCTTTATTTATAGCAACTGAAAAAGGTCATGATGAAGTGGAAACAATACTGCGTAGTCATAAAGCAATCGCTAAATGCGATTTAATGTGAAAATTAATCAATCAGGGTTTAGTAAATCGATAGGAATATTGAACAATTACGACAATTGTTTAAGTAATGAAAACTTAAAACAAACATTGATCTGGCAACCATTGTAACGTATGCTGTTAATTTTAGTTATAGGTTGCCATGTTGTTTCAGAAATTATTTTCAAAGTATTGGCTAATTATTATACCTGTTCATAATTTATGAAAATTCTGTCAACAAAAAAGTTATATATGCCTGGATATCTACTTCCTATATTTCAATAAATAAATTATTAGTGTTATATTTGAAAAAAAATTGAAGTATAATGCTTTTTTCTATTTACAATACCGGCGGGCATATTTCAAAGTTGAAAAAACTTATTTTCTCATGGTGGAACACTCATATTCAAAATATGTTATGACCCTGTCACAACACAAAAAGGCTCCAATCAATATTTTAAATGCTATAATTTTGACCTTGAGGTCAAGGGTCATGCTAATATAAAGATCATGAATGCACAGAACACATCGTCTCGTGTTGATACATATACGGTACGTTAGTATCGAATAAAAATAGAAGTAACGACCTGAAAAGGGATGGTGCATAGACTGACAGATGGACGGACAAACCAATATTGAAATTTTTGTATATTCCCGTTGACATTCGCAATGGTTTATAAAGAACACTGTCAGAGGGGTGAAACATCAATGCTTTTCTCCAACATTAAAAATCAAACTACCTCGATATAAGGAAAAAAAATTTCAGGGATGTTCAACGTTTTAACTTGATTTTACCATTCCAGAACTTACCGCCATCATATAAGTGACAGGGGCGTGAAACATTAATAATTCACTTCTCCTTACCAGAATTTTCTGTCCCCTGTGAAGTGTATTGACAGGGACGTGAAACATTAATACTTGACTCCCCATTACCAGAACTTTCCGTCCCCTGTGAAGTGTATTGACAGAGGTGTGAAACATTAATACTTCACTTCTCCTTACCACAACTTTCCATCCCCTGTGAAGTGTATTGACAGGGAAGTGAAACATTAACACTTCCCTTCTCCTAACCACAACTTTCCGTCCCCTGTGAAGTGTATTGACAGGGACGTTAAACATTAATACTTCACTTCTCTTCACCAGAACTTTCCGTCCCCTGTGAAGTGTATTGACAGGGATGTGAAACATTAATACTTCACTTCTCCTTACCAGAACTTTCCGTCCACTGTGAAGTGTATTGACATGGACGTGAAACATTAATACTTCACTTCTCCTAACCAGAACTTTCCGTCTCATGTGAAGTGTATTGACATGGACGTGAAACATTAATACTTCCTTTTCCTAACCATAACTTTCCGTCCCCTGTGAAGTGTATTGACAGTGACGTGAAACATTAATACTTCACTTCTCCTTACCATAACATTCAATCCCTGTGAAGTGTATTGACAGTGACGTGAAACATTAATACTTCACTTCTGCTAACCAGAACTTTCCGTCCCCTGTTAAGTGTATTGACAGGGACGTGAAACAGTAATACTTCACTTCTCCTAACCATAATTTTTTGTCCCCTGTGCAATGTAATGACATGGACGTGAAACATTAGTACTTCACTTCTCCTTACCAGAACTTTCCGTCCCCTGTGAAGTGTATTGACAGAGGTGAAACATTAATACTTCACTTCTCTTACCAGAACTTTCCGTCCCCTGTGAAGTGTATTGACAGGGAAGTGAAACATTAATACTTTACTTCTCCTTACCAGAACTTTCCGTTCCCTGTGAAGTGTATTGACAGGGAAGTGAAACATTAATACTTTACTTCTCCTTACCAGAACTTTCCATCCCCTGTGAAGTGTATTGACAGGGACATGAAACATTAATACTTCACTTCTCCCAACCATAATTTCTGTCCCCTGTGCAGTGTAATGACATGGACGTGAAACATTAAAACTTCACTTCTCCTTACCAGAACTTTTCGTCCACTGTGAAGTGTATTGACATGGACGTGAAACATTAATACTTCACTTCTCCTAACCATAACTTCCCGTCCCCTGTGAAGTGTATTGACAGAGGTGAAACATTAATACTTCACTTCTCCTTACCAGAACTTTCCGACCACTGTGAAGTGTATTGACAGGGACGTAAAACAGTAATACTTCATTTCTTTTGACCATAACTTTCCATCCCCTGTGAAGTGTATTGACAGGGACATGCAACATTAATACTTCACTTCTCCTAACCATAATTTTTGTCCCCTGTGCAGTGTAATGACATGGACGTGAAACATTAATACTTCACTTCTCCTTACCAGAACTTTCCGTCCCCTGTTAAGTGTATTGACATGGACGTGAAACATTAATACTTCACTTCTCCTAACCATAACTTTCCGTCCCCTGTGAAGTGTATTGACAGAGGTGAAACATTAATACCTCACTTCTCCTTACCAGAACTTTCCGTCCTCAGTGAAGTGTATTGACAGGGACGTGAAACATTCATACTTCACTTCTCCTTACCAGAACTTTCCGTCCTCTGTGAAGTGTATTGACAGGGACGTGAAACATTAATACTTCACTTCTCCTTACCACAACTTTCCGACCACTGTGAAGTGTATTGACAGGGACGTTAAACATTAATACTTCACTTCTCTTACCAGAACTTTCCGTCCCCTGTGAAGTGTATTGACAGGCACGTGAAACATTAATAATTCACTTCTCTTTACCAGAACTTTCCGTCCCCTGTGAAGTGTATTGACAGGCACGTGAAACATTAATACTTCACTTCTCTTTACCAGAACTTCCCATCCCATGTGAAGTGTATTGACAGGGACGTGAAACATTAATACTTCACTTCTCCTTACCAGAACTTTCTGTTTCCTGTGAAGAATATTGACACACGTGAAACATTAATACTTCACTTCTCCTTACCAGAACTTTCCGACCACTGTGAAGTGTATTGACACTGACGTGAAACATTAATACTTCACTTCTCCTTACCAGAACTTTCCGTCCTCTCTGAAGTGTATTGACAGACGTGAAACATTAATACTTCACTTCTCCTTATCAGAACTTTCCGTCCACTGTGAAGTGTATTGACAGAGGTGTGAAACATTAATACTTCACTTCTCCTTACCAGAACTTTCCGTCCCCTGTGAAGAATATTGACAGACGTGAAACATTAATACTTCACTTCTCCTTACCAGAACTTTCTGTCCGCTGTGAAGTGTATTGACAGACGTGAAACATTAATACTTCACTTCTCCTTACCAGAACTTTCCGTCCCCTGTGAAGAATATTGACAGACGTGAAACATTAATACTTCACTTCTCCTTACCAGAACTTTCCGACCACTGTGAAGTGTATTGACAGACGTGAAACATTAATACTTCACTTCTCCTTACCAGAACTTTCCGTCCCCTGTGAAGTGTATTGACAGACGTGAAACATTAATACTTCACTTCTCCTTTCCAGAACTTTCCGTCCCCTGTGAAGTGTATTGACAGACGTGAAACATTAATACTTCACTTCTCCTTACCAGAACTTTCCGTCCCCTGTGAAGAATATTGACAGACGTGAAACATTAATACCCTACTTCTCCTTACCAGAACTTTCCGTCCACTGTGAAGTGTATTGACAGGGACGTGAAACATTAATACTTCACTTCTCCTTACCAGAACTTTCCGTCCCCTGTGAAGAATATTGACAGACGTGAAACATTAATACTTCACTTGTCCTTACCAGAACTTTCCGTCCCCTGTGAAGAATATTGACAGGGACGTGAAACATTAATACTTCACTTGTCCTTACCAGAACTTTCCGTCCCCTGTGAAGAATATTGACAAGGACGTGAAACATTAATACTTCAATGTCCTAACCAGAACTTTCCGTCCCCTGTGAAGTGTATTGACAGGGACGTGAAACAGTAATACTTCACTTATCCTTACCAGAACTTTCTGTCCGCTTTAAAAATATTCACATGGACGTGAAACATTAACACTTCTCTTAATTATCCGAGAACTTTCCGACCACTGTGAAGAATATTAACACGGTCGTAAAACGATATACTTTCTTTCTTCATCGAAAACTATCCGGTCTCTGTTAAGAATATTGACAGAGCTCTCCGGTGAAGAGTATTGACAGGAACGTGAAAATGTAATATTTTCGCCTCGATATAAGTGAAGAAACTTGACAGGTACGTCAAACACCAATTTTTCACTCTTCTATCGTAGAACTGGCAGCCTCGATATAAGTGCAAAAAAATTGACAGGTACGTCAAACACCAATTCTTCACTCCACTATCATAGAACTGACCGCCTCGATATCAGTGCAAAAAATTGACAAGTACGTCAAACACCAATTTTTTAATCCACCATCGATAACTGACCGTCTCGATATAAGTAAAGAAACTTGACAGGTACGTCAAACACCAATTTTTTAATCCACCATCGATAACTGACCGTCTCGATATAAGTAAAGAAACTTGACAGGTACGTCAAACACCAATTCTTGACTCTATTATCGTAGAACTGACCGGGGGCGTCAAACACTATTACTCAAATAAACCATCGTAGGTTTAACCATCTAGATATTAGTGTTTAATAATGATATGACGTAAAACACTTGCACCCAGGGTTACCAAAAAGATTATTTAATTTCAACATTAAGAGACAATTTATAGTTTTAGAGCTGACATAACTAAGGAACTAAAAGCAACATATTATGTTCCCTCCAAATTCAATTCTTTTATTCTGCTGGATAGACTTTTGTTTAAAAACAATTAGTGATTTTTTCGTCTAACTCATTATGAAATTGCTTTGAATTTTGAAGCAAAATTTTTGGCCAAAACTAATTTTGGAACCAGAAATAAAAAAATTTAGCAATTGGCTACAATAAAAAATAGCAGGACTAACCCATGCACCACTCTACCATCCCAGAACAGATCGTCTCGATTTAAGTGAATAAGTAAATACATTCCTTGAATCAACCATCGTAGATCTGATTGCCTCTTAATTTTACGACTTACACTATTAATAGTCTATGTAACACATTCAGACATAAGGTGGGGTTTTTTTGATTGATCAAATTCTTTTGTGAGAACGAAAATTATTATTATTGTTGTTTCACAGAATGCCAAAGGCCAATTTGTTTTTATAGTAGAACTGACCAATTTTTTATTTACAAATGAGTCAATGTTTTATTTTACTACCAAAACCTGGTATGATATTTTAATGAAAAGAAAAGAGAATTTTTTATATACACACATGTAAATTTATTATGATGTTATTTTGATGTGTGTGTGTGTGTGTGTGTGTGTGTGTGTGTGTGTGTGTGTGTGTGTGTGTGTGTGTGTGTGTGTGCTGGTATCATTGGTATTTTAAGAGAGTGAATATCGATAAACAACATTGACCTGTCCGTTTGACCTTTCAATAGGAAAATCATACAGGAGGGTTCATTCAATATATTTGTAGCGTTAGGATTCGCAGTCAATACATATACACATTGCCATGATTAGTGTTCACATTGTATAGAAGAAATAAACACGCGTGATCCCTATAACTGAAATTTACTCGTCCATAATGAATATTTAAATCAAAGGTCAAACGCACAGGTCAATATTGTTTGTCTATACCGTTTTGTGTTTGTTTTAAACTGCAAATACAAACGAGTTTTTCCTGTATCATATAGTTCGTATAGGAATATTCCTAATACAAATTCCAGCTAATAGGTCGTTGTAAGTTTATACCCGTATATAAACATACAACACTAGTCTGTCCACTTGACATTTGATTGAATTTTTTATGGACGAATATATGAAAAAAGGTGTTTTTATACACACATGTATTTTATTATACTGTTATTTTTCTGTGTGTGTATGTGTGTGTTTACTGCAAATCTCAAACTACCAATGTATAGGGTGGGTCTTTCCTCCTATATGAATATTCCTAATGAAAGGTCAAGTGGACGGGTCAAAATTGTCCGCCTATATATATATATATATAGTTGTTGTATATAAATGCGATTGTAAAAATATCTTATTCTAAATGATATTGAAGATCGGTTAAATTTACCGACATCAGATGTATTAATGTATAATATTAATAGTGTATAAATGTATATTTTTACAGTGCGTATTTGTGTATTTGTAGTTTGTCATTTTTGGTATTTTGTTGTAAATAAAAAAAATTGAAAAGAATTTGAGTTAAAAGTATTTTTGTAGTTAAAACCCACAACAACAACGGTAGCTCAGTTGATGAGTAACCGCTTTGTTTATTAGTGAAATTTTCTTGACTGGGTCGTAACCCTGTTCAACCAGTCAAACATATGTATGGGGTTTATGAGTTCAAACCCCGACCGAAATCTGACCAATATTTGAAAATAGTTATTGATTTTATTTAGCCAAGAACTCGGCATTTGAAAACAGTTATTGACTGTACTTTAGCCAAGAACTCGGCATTTTTAAATTAGTCATCAGGTCCTTCGTAAGAAATCTTTTATACCGATGCACAGTGTCACGGCAGGCGTTAAACGTTAAAGAACCTTATGCACATTGCCCGAGCTCACTGGTAAAAAGTACACATTTCTGCCACTTAAAATAAAGCTTGTGACTTGGCGATATAGAATTCATTTGGAAGTAAAATTAGTCAATCTATCGATCAATACAAACATACTAATCATTGTCCGAATCACAATCCAGAAACAAAGTAAAACATTTGAAACTGACAAATTAGGTTTGACACGAGAACTTCCATTAGGGAAGTGAGGTCGGGTGCTCCGGAAGAGTAAGCACCTCCTGTTGAGCTAGCTACACCCGCCAAATGTGTATTCAAATATGTGTGAAAGGAACATGGAATATGGGACGTCAAGTATATCCAGTGCACACCCTTGACACTGAGACATCAAACTTATCAACAATACCATGGCCATGAAAATTTTGAGGGCCTTGATAAACCTAAGCTTGCAATATCCTTGAGTCAACAATTTATTTGCAAGCAGCCTGCTTTGTTGTACAAAGTTTCCGCAGAGGGAACAAGCTCTACCATAGCGTATTAATTGGGAATCAAATACACCATAAACAGGAGAAGCAGGAATATTGCTGCATAAAAAACGAAAGTTGACAATAGAAAAATTGAAGTAATTACTGCTGTCATAAAGTTTCAAATGTATCCTGTAATGGGCGTTGTAATTGACCTATCGTTATCTATGCCCACAATGTTGACACACTGACCGCCTATACGGTACCAAAGCAGTGTCAAGCAACTAATGAAGTTTTAGTGTCAGTGGCGTCATTAAACGGCACAATTCAGGCCGAATTTCCATTCTTTTTGCGCCTAATTCAAGTATGTCGGACCCTGTCGAAACATTGTGGGCATAGCCGGCGATACGTCAATGGAGGTATAAGCCTTACAAGAGGCCCAATAGGGCCTGTACTGCTCACCTGGGCCGTTAACAGCACAAAAACACAATAAATACTACATTTAAGGAGCAATAACTCTGATGTGGATATTTAGATATTTATGAAACTTGCTACTCGCATCTGTGACCTTGACCTTCGAACCAATGACCATAATCTATATTAAAATAATCATTGCATCAATACAACAATATTCTAATATACATGCCTATACAAAAAGTTTACAGTTTTCAAGATAATTAACCATTTGTTGTTGATTTGCTACTGTGACCTTGACCTTTGGACCCATGACCTTTTTCTATACATCAAAATGGTCATTGTATCAATACCTACAACATTCTAATATACATGCTTATACAAAAAGTTTATAGTTTTCCAGATAATAAATAGTATTAGAAAGGTAAAAAAAGTCATGACCTTCATAATTGACCTTGACACCATTTTGAAGGTAATTACAACAATATGTCAAAACTGAAAACCCCATGTCATTATCTGGTCAAATAGTCAAGTTTTAACAATTTGAAGCTATTTTACGATTTTTTCAAAATTAAACGCAAAAACGCGTAACCTATTATTTGGTCGAATTTAAAAAAAATGAACAAAACAAGGCTTAAAACACTAGAGAAGCCAAATATCACATCAGATTTTTTCTCCAATCAATACTTTCGGAGAAAAAGATTTTTTAAGATTTTTGCACCCTTAGGTCACCTTGACCTAGTTATGGTAGCCATGGCAACGCCACGAACAAATCTGAATTGCACCGGCCCATATATACTTCTAACCAAGTTTCATTGAATTTCAGAGGAGAAGTCGAAAATGTGTGTTAACGACGCACGCACGCACGCATTCACGCACGCACGCACATACACATGCTGCGCTATGCCATAAGCTCACATGACCTATGGTCAGGTGAGCTAAAAATGAAGCAGAACTTGAGGAATTATTCTTTAACTTTTATTTTAAGCACACTTTGATAGACGACATTTACATAGTTTTGAAAATTAGAATTGTTAACATAAGACAGTACATCATTTATATATCTGTATGTGGAGTTGAATGATTTGGAGACAGTCTTTTCTCCAAATTTAACTAGGTGGTGCTTCAAACAATTATTCAATTGTCAAGCTTCAAGGAACAACATTATATCGTTGTGTTTTTGATACAACGAAGTTGCTAATACTAGAAATCTTTTACAGAAAAAGATTCCGAGAGATGAGGTAGCATTCTGATGTTGTAAGGACAGAGACATTTAAATACTTAACGAATATAAAGACTCCATATAAACCTGGTATTACCTCGTCACGCCTTTGAAACATAAATATAAACTTCGAGTGTGTTATCTTATTTTATATATCTTATTTTATTTTCACTTAGATATACACGTTCGGATTTATAAGTACCAATACGGTAGCTCAGTTGATAGAGTTTTAGCTTCGCATATTAGAGTGGAAAGGTTCGAACCCCGGTCGGTTCTAAGACTTTGTGATCAGTAGTAACTGGTCTTTCGTTAAGCACTTGACACTTAGAAATGAAAGGTATTATTGTCCAGAAGAAGAACCCTAAAAAACCAATGTCCCTTGTCAAGGCAGACATGGCTCCTTATAGAAGCCTCCCTGCACATTGTCCTACGCGCTCTGCAAAGATAAATTTTTGCCAATTCACCTAAAGCTTTTGACGTCTCGATATCAGTGAAATATTATTGATTGCACTTTATGCCACTTCAACTCAAGCTGTCGACGTCTCGATAAAAGTGAAATATTATTGACTGCACTTTATGCCACTTCAACTCAAGCTGTCGACGTCTCGATAAAAGTGAAATATTATTGACTGCACTTTATGCCACTTCAACTCAAGCTGTCGACGTCTCGATAAAAGTGAAATATTATTAACTGCGCTTTATGCCACTTCAACTCAAGCTGTCGACGTCTCGATATAAGTGAAATATTATTGACTGCGCTTTCTGCCACTTCAACTCAAGCTTTTGACGTCTCGATATCAGTGAAATATTATTGACTGCACTTTATACCACTTCAACTCAAGCTGTCGACGTCTCGATAAAAGTGAAATATTATTGACTGCACTTTATGCCACTTCAACTCAAGCTGTCGACGTCTCGATAAAAGTGAAATATTATTGACTGCACTTTATGCCACTTCAACTCAAGCTGTCGACGTCTCGATAAAAGTGAAATATTATTAACTGCGCTTTCTGCCACTTCAACTCAAGCTGTCGACGTCTCGATATAAGTGAAATATTATTGACTGCGCTTTCTGCCACTTCAACTCAAGCTTTCGACGGCTCGATATAAGTGAAATGTTATTTACTGCGCTTTCTGCCACTTCACTTCAAGCTTTCGACGTCTCGATATAAATGAAATATTATTAAGTGCGCTTTCTACCACTTCAACTACATCTGTCGACCTCTCGATATAAATGAAATAATATTAACTGCGCTTTCTGCCACTTCAACTCAAGCTGTCGACGTCTCGATATAAGTGAAATATTATTAACTGCGCTTTCTGCCACTTCACCTCAAGCTTTCGACGTCTCGATATAAATGAAATATTATTAAGTGCGCTTTCTATCACTTCAACTAAATCTGTCGACCTCTCGATATAAATGAAATATTATTAACTGGGACGTTAAACGCATTTAATGAATCAATCAGTCAAATATGATTTATACGACTACAATAATGACCTGTCTGATTGAAATTTCATTTAAATATGTATATTGGAATAAAGCATTAACTATGTATATAGGAAACACATGTGTACAGTACATACCTGTCGAAAGTTTAACACCAAGATAACGAAATAATGTTCATCTCAACTTCTCGAAACTAGCTTATTCTCGTCAGCTTTTTGGCAGCTGATACTTATTTCTGGGCAACATTTTTAACCACTAGATGTTATATTTCCGCTAATTAGTAGCTGGAAGCTTCGTGAGGTTTTGTAATTAAGTGTTAAACTTTCGACAGGCCTGTACTGTATTTCGTCGACATCGTGGAAAACATGCTTTGTTTATGTATGTTATGTATTGTCCTCAAACGTAACATTCCTCATAAAATGGATGAATCCTCCAATGAGAATAATGGAAGTTAAATGTCAAGACGACAGGTCAATGTTGTGTCTAAACTTGGACGTGTAAATTATGTTTAATGATACACGTCTTTTGTGATGTCGGAAGCTCCGAAAAAGGTAATAAGCTTGCAACACCAGCGAAGTGTAAAATCCTAATTGTGAAGAAAAGGAACTTGGAATTGCGGGACGTCCAATGTCTGTTAATAATTGTGGTCCATATTTTTGGTTGTCCTTTTTTTCTTAGTTCTTAGTTGTTAATTACTTACCATGCACCTCGACTACATACATACAGGACACAGGTATATGTCCAGGATTGCCCTGGATATATTTCACGTACCATAGTTCCATGTTCCTTTCACACAATTTAGATAACACGTGTAGTGGGTGTAGTTAGCTAAACAAGAGGTGCTAACTCTTCCTGAACACCCCATTTCTCTGGTGGAAGTTCACGTGTCTAACCTAATTTGTCGGTTCCAGCGTTTTTATTTTCCTTCCGTATTTTGATTTGGACATTAATTAGTATGTTTGTATTCGAGTACAAAATATGAAACACCATATATTAAGAGGTTAACGTTATATTGCGTTTGCAAGAACTGCATATCCTACCTTTATCTATACATTGAGTGGATTTTTCCATATGAATATTCCTAATGAAAGGTAAATAATGTATATATAACTATATACACTTTTGTTTTTATAAGACTAGTCATCCCACATTCGGGAATGTCAACTTTATAATCAGTCATTCAAATTTATGTTTGTAGAGGCCGCAGTGTCCTAATGGTAAAGACGGCAGTCTACAAATCCAGGGCCTCTCACCGTGAATTTGAGTCCCGCTCAGACCGTTTACGGTAAAGTGAATTTTCCTTGCTGTTCGCTTTTACTGGTTCACCTTGTGTCAGTATAATTTGACTGGGGGAGTTGTACGCTTGTCTGCGGTGTACAGACTCGGTGTGCTAGCACTTTAAAGTCGCCTTAAGTGCACCTAGCTACAAGGCAGACAATAAAACACATTTGCATTTCAAATGCATACACTAACGTGTTCATAGATTGATCTTTAGATAATAATAAAGTAGTTCTCGTCACAAAAAGCTGAACAATTTTTATTCGATATTAAACATTATTCAAAGACAACAACAACAGCAATTTATGTTTGTCTTTTTTGTATGATTAAAAACAAACATACTAACCCATGTCTGAATCACAATCCAGAGCAAAGTAAAAACTTTGGAACTGACAAGTTAGGTTAGACACGTGAACTTCAACCAGGGAAGTGAGGATCTTATTTGCTTGTTTTATCATTAGCTTGTATCGTTTCGTCGAGTTGTTTTTCATTGTTTTTCTCATCAGAAACAAATTAGCAAAGGTTTGAATTTCTTATATCAGGTGAAGGTTTTAACATCTGTAAAGAAATTATAGTGCTTGTAATTTGTTTATTATCCTGTTGTATGTACTATTTTTTCTTACGTAATCCATATTTTTCTTTCATTTCTCCCCTTTTTTTGTCTATACCAGGTTTATTTTGGAAATAAATTAGAAAAGAGTCAAGTTTAAAAGATCAAATATCAATTAATGTCACATAAAATACCAAAACATTAGTAACTATTAGTAACTATAAACGCGATGATATTTACCACGCAAACACGTGTATCATATTTAAACAGAAAAAGAAAGTATTACTTAAAATGAAAGATATATCGATTGATTGAAGAGATTGAATTGACTTTTTCGTCCCAGTCAAGAACATTTCATATATAATGAGACGTCACTGGCTATGTAAAAAGTGACAGAATTTTTAAGTTTAAAGTTCACTCAGGGTAATGTGCAAAGAAGGTTCAATAGCGTGCCAAGCCTGCCGTGACACGATGCATCGATTTTTAACGTCTCTTTCAAAGGATCCTGTAACTTTTATTTCTTACTGCCAAATATTTGTCGAAACAACAGTCGCGACCTACTTCCGTCTTGGCCGTTTTTAGTTAACACATTTTCTTTTTTTATACCTAAAAATTTGCGTAATAGAAAATACACTCTCAACACCGAGCATGTATAACAGAAGTGGATTAATTTCTTCAAATGTCTTTTAATTTTATTTCAAAAATTTACTTGCTATCTTTAAATTTTTATCCCAAGAATAGCAGTAATAAATAACATCTGGCTGTGTCAGACATTTTTGTAGACTTGGAGTAATCGATTATAGTCTATATATATTTATTTTACCTACTAAAACAACCAGTATGGTACCTTGATATATTCCTGATAGTCGGATTTGTTCCATAATTAGATTTGCTTCAAGTGTTTCTAACGCACAAAACAACCCTCTTAAAAACACATACTAATTCTAACACAAAGCACAATCCACAATCTTTGAGACAGGTTAATTAGGTTCAACACGTGAACTTCCAAGTTCAACACGTGATCTTCCAAGTTCAACACGTGAACTTCCACAACGGAAGTGAGGTCGGGGCCTCAGGAAGGATAAGCAACTCCTGTTTAGCTAGCTACATTTCAGTCGTAAAATTGAAATTGAGAATGAAAGAAACATAGGACGTCTAATCCAGGATACATACTACTTACCAACAATATTATTTTGACGGCCATAAAAAATTTTGAAGGTTTTGATAGTTCTGGACTAACAATATCCTTGGGTGAACAATTTATTTGTAACCAGCTTGTTAAGTTGCATAAAATTTCGGAGTGGGAATATGCTTAACATGCTTTACCATACTTGATAAACAAATACACCAAAAACTGGAGTAACCACTTCGGTAGCTCAGTTGGTAGAGTGCTCGCTCCGTATGTAAGAGGTCGTGGGTTCAATCCCCGGCCGGATCTGACTAAAGACTTGAAAGTGGGTAGTGACTGTTCGCGGGATTACGAAATTAAAGCCACAGTTTTTTCGGATGGGAAATTAAAATAAACGAGGTCTTATGTCACGGTGGGCTTGTCACGTTAAAGAACCTTGATGTATAATCCATCAGCGCAACGCACAGGCAACATTTCTACATCTTTGCCTTCAGCTTGCGACGTCTCGATATAAGTGAAATGTTATTGACGGGGACGTTAAACACAATTACTCAACTCAACTCAACTTTAAAAGCAGGAGAAGCAGGTATATTGCATCAGACAAAAGAAAAGTTGACAATAGAAGATTTGAAGTCATCAGATTAGTCAGTAATTTTTGGGGGCGTCATAATTGAGGTATAAATCTAAATATGAAGCAGAACTCAAACAATAGTTTAAGCTAACTATGGATGTTGACATTCACATAATCTCTAAATTTAGTATTATTAAGGGATATAGTTCTAAATGGCGTTTGTATATGGTACTTTAATCTTACAATTTGTGTCCTTGGTTATGAATACAAGTGGTCTTGGGTAGAGAGACAACTTAAACATCTCAGATTTTTTTTCTTCGAATCTTTCAAAGAATAAGAAAAATGTGCTTAAAGTAGAAAAAATATCGAGCAATTCCTTTACCCCGGTTGATGTTTTTTCACACGCATGAATCTTGCTATTTAATCGGTACTAGATTTTCCTGTGTCGTCATGGTTAAGATTGCAAAAAAGAATCTCCTGCATCACTTGGGTTTCTGTTCTGTGATTTTTTAAAAAAAATTTTACCATATAATTCTATAAAAAATAAGGGTATTCCGGATGAAACACTAACGCTAACACACATAATCCGGAGACGTCATAATCATTTGACACGAGAACGTCAACAAAATCCATGAGGGGGCACGAATGGTAGCATGAAAGCTGTACAAGTCTCTGGCTCGTTCGTGAAAGTAAAAAAAGCCCAAGCTGCCTTAAGGGTCACCTGTATATAAAGCCCATCTGTTTATAAAGGTCAGCAGAATCGATCCCAATTGTTCTTTATTAATGTTGTTTTAACCTGTATATAAAAGTCATCTGCCTATAAAGCCACGTCTATTGGTTCCCTTGGGTAGCCTTTATAAACAGGGTTGATTGTAGTTATCTTCGTCCGATATATCTCACATCGTTACAGGTGTTACAAATTCTATAATTCTTGTCAGTTACGATAGAGTCTTCAATATCACATCGTTACAGGTGTTACAAATTCTATAATTCTTGTTAGTTACGATAGAGTCTTCAATATCACATCGTTACAGGTGTTACAAATTCTATAATTCTTGTCAGTTATTATGGAGTCTTCAATACGACATCGTTACAAGTGTTACAAATTCTATAATTCGTGTCAGTTATTATGGAGTCTTCAATATCACATCGTTACAGGTGTAACAAACTCTATAATTCTTGTCAGTTATAATGGAGTCTTCAATATCACATCGTTACAGGTGTTACAAATTCTATAATTCTTGTCAGTTATGATAGAGTCTTCAATATCACAGCGTTATAGGTGTTGCAAATTCTATAATTCTTGATAGTTACGATAGAGTCTTCAATATCACATCGTTACAGATGTTACAAATTCTATAATTCTTGTCAGTTATAATGGAGTCTTCAATATCACATCGTTACAGGTGTAACAACTATTATAATTCTTGTCAGTTATTATGGAGTCTTCAATATCACATCGTTACAGGTGTTACAAATTCTATAATTCTTTTCAGTTATTATGGAGTCTTCAATACGACACAACGTTCCCTTCACTAGGAGACTAGAAGTTTTCTGTCACTAATTTAATTTGTAGGACATAAGATAAATCAAAAACAAACATACTAATCCATGTCCGAATCACAATCCAGAAGCAAAGTAAATAGTTTGGAACTCACAAGTTAGGTTAGACACGTGAACATCCACAAGGGAAGTGAGGCCGGGTGCTCCGGAAGGGTAAGCACCTCCTGTTTAGCTAGCTACACCCGCCACGTGTGTAATCAAAATTGTGTGAAAGGAACATGGAACTATGAGACGTCAAATATATCTAGGGCAATCCTGGACACACAGACATCAAACTTATCAACAATACTGTGATAACGGTCATAAAACTATTTGAGGGCCTTGATAAGCCTAGGCTTGCAATATCCCTGAGTTACGAACATGAAAGTAAATTACAGGTCATCTAATTTTTGCAAAAACTGCTGACAAGACAAAACCAATTACAATTGCAATATCTTTCCTTCAATAAAGTATCTGACGTCGACTATACTTTGCCACTTCATAAAGACATTGCTCCACGCGCTCCATAATGATGTCAGATGTCAAATGCTCTCGTTGACTAAAGGGAGCCAATCTATTTTTATGAGAAGGTGTACCAACATTGTTTTTCAAAATTTTTCTCAAATTAACATGGAAAATGTAAGACGGCCATAGATTAGTTTTTATAAATATTGTAAATATAAAATATAAGACAAATTTCCAATGCATGCTGTATTTGTCCTTCAAATTGCACTAAATGAACCGACGAATAAACATTATCATATCAAAAAAACAAACATATTAATCCATGTCCTAATCACAACCCATAAGCAAATTAACCACTTTGTAACTGACAAGTTAGGTTAGACACGTGAACTGCCACCAGGGAAGTGAGACGGTTGCTCCGGAAGGGTAAGCACCTCCATTTTAGCTAGCTTCATCCGTCATGTGTGTAATCAAAATTGTGTGAGAGGAATATAGAACTATGGGACGTCAAATATATCCAAGGTAATCCTGGATACAGAGACGTCAAGCTTATCGACAATACTGTGATGAGGACCATTAAACTTTTTGAGGGCCTTGATAAGCCTAGATTTGCAATATCCCTGAGTCAACAGTTTATTTGCAAGCAGCCTACTTGCAGCGTTGTACAAAGTCCCTGTAGTGGGAACAGGCTCTTCCATGGCGTATTAAATTGGGAAACAAATACACCATAAGCAGGAGAAGCAGGTATATTTCTGCATAGAAAAGAAAAGTTGACAATAAAAAAATTAAAGTCATTACCTCTGTCATAAAGTTTCAAATGTAGCCGTTTGTGTGCGTCATAATTCTGGTATAAGTCTTAATATGAATCAGAACTTGAGGAATCAGTCGTGTCTTTTATTTCAAGCTCACTAGGATAGATGTCATTTATATATATACTCCAAATTTAGGATTGTAAAGAGACAGAACGTCATCTATATATCTTTATCTTGTGTTGAATGATTTACAAATTCGTAGCGATAGGATTAACAAGATAAACATGAAAGTTTACAAACATAAAACATTCAATGATATAACCTTCAGGTATGCTTTTCAGCATGGGAAAGGTCGAACCTCAATATTGGAAATTCTTGGCGATGAAACACAAACAAATCACAAAATGAACCCACTGCTGTTTTTTAAAAACCCCAAAACAAACATACCAACCCATGTCCAAAACACAATCCGAAAAAGAAAGTAAAACCTCTAAAGCTGGCAAATTAGGATAAACACGTGAACCTCTACTAGGGAAGTGAGACCATGTTCTTTGGAAAAGTAAACACATCCTGTTTAGGCAGTTCATGTGGAATAAAAATTGAGAACATGGATTTATGAGACCTCAAATACCGGTATATCCAGGGTAAATTTTGATACAGTGGCATCATACTTATCAAAAAATTGAAGAGGCCGCGGTGGCAGATGGATAAGAGGTAACTATACAAATCCAGGGTCTCTCATCGCTGTGAGTTCGAGCCCCGCTCAGACCACGTGGAAAATTTTCCTTGCGCTTGGCCTTTATTGGTTCACCTTGTATTAGTATAATGTGACTGAGGAAGTGGAACGCTTGTCTATGGTGTACTGACTCTGTGAGCTAGCACGTCAAAGTCGCCCTGAGTGCTCGCTAGTACAAGGCAGATCATAAAACACACTCGCACAAGTGCGAATTTGTTCTTAGAGGTATCTATAGAGGTTAATGAAATAGTTCTCGTCGCGAATAGCTGAAAAATATCTGATGCGACGTTAAGCAACATTTAACCAACAACCAACCAACTTATCAATAATAGTGTGACGACGGCAATAACATTTTTGATAAGCCTAGGTTTACAAAATCCTCGCGTCAATAATTTATTTGTATAAAAATGTTTAAAACACGTTACCATAGATTTCACCACTAACTTTGCTCTTAAACAAGACACCACTAGAAACAATATATTTTAGATATATCAATAACATAACTAAGACAAAGGACAATTTCTTTTATTTAGAAACTTTAAATTAAGCTTAATAAACAACATTTGATACAATTGAGCAGACTATTCATCAACAATGTTTCATGTGAAACATATACGAGCCTGTTATCCAAGATATTAAACGATAACATCAACAGTAATTTGAAAAAGGAACTCAATTAATTATTGAGAAACTTCTTATTATTTTTGTAATTAAAAAACGCCTTTCTGTACAAATTATAAATCAAATTGATTCACATTCTTCGTAACAATAAGAATATATATGGCTATAGTTTTCTATCTTTTTGACAGGTTCAGCTTCCCGTCTGAATAATATAATGTATGGTGCCGACATTTCACATATGCAACTGTTATTTCTGAAATCAAAGAAAAACACTTCTTTTATAAATAGAATACCAATTACCTAAGTGAAACGTAAGAGATTCAAAGATATGCCGAATGTTTCAACCAATTAAATTAAGTTTCAAAAACAAACACACCAATCCATGTTCAAATTGACGCATCGCCGACCACATCTTTTATGTTTCGACACTGGCCGCCATCACGGCACCAAAACAGCGCCACGGCAACTAAAGACGTGTGAGTATCAGTGACGTCTTTAAATGGCACAATTCAGGCCGAGTTTCGTTCTATTTGTGTGTAATTCAACATGTCGGGCTTTTGTCGGAACATTGTGGGCTTGGCCGGCGATCCGTCAATTATATTTCCAAGCATTATAAAATTTGAAAGTTTTCAGATTAAACTTTACAAGTAAACTTCTACCACAGAAGTGAGGTTAGATGCTTCGGAAAGGCAAGACTCCCCTCTAAATTAAGCTTATTAACGTTATTAAAGTAACGACATTGTGGGATGCATTGTTTTAGGACTTTTGAAGTTGGTCATTAGCTACAGAGAATGTATAACAAATATAATATTCCAATTGATTCTGAGTACCAAATTAAACATTGCAAAGGTATATCAATTAGAAATTAGTTGAAAAGTTAAAATGCAAAAAAGACTTTTCACGGCGGCTACTCCTGATATCATCTGAAAAATACGTCATATGAAAACAGACACAACATTATATTTATGGAAAGAAACAGTTACCTAAGTGAAATGTTGTAGATTTAAACAATAGCCGAATCTTTCCAGCTATTGAAGTAAAAACCAAGCACACCAACCAATGTTTAAATCATATTCCCACACATGATAAAAAACAAAATTAAAACTTTGAAAGTATCACATTAAGCTAAACAAGTCCTTCTACCAGGAAAGTTAGGTTAGTTGCTTTGGAAATGGTAGGTACCTTCTATTTAGCCAGCTAAATCCGCCGCGTGTGTAATCCAAATTGAGAATAAAAGGAACATCGTCAAGTTTATCAAGGGAAATTTGGATACGTAGACGTTTAACTTATCAACAATATAAAACATTTTGAGTGCCTTATTATCCATAGAAGTCAAAATCCGACCATTTGCGTTGATTAAAGTTGTGGTAGTTGAAATGCCTTATCCCATAGCTTATTAATTTTGAAAAAGATGCCACAAGCAGATAAATTGCTGCTTAAAAAGAGAAGTTGACAATAGGAAAATTGAACTTTTTACGTTTGCCACACTGCTTAAAATGTAGCCTTCCATGGGTGTCATAATTGAGATAACGTCCAAATATGAAGCAGATTATGTTTTAAATTTCTTTCTGGCGTTATAAAATAAAAGTATGATTTTTTTTCGGACGAAACATTTAGGTAGATACTGATCTGTAAAGAACCATTGAGAGTTATTGCAACACAAGCACACTTCAATTATATTGGTTTGGTATTTGAAAACTGTTGAGTTGCGTTGCGTGTTTAGTACAATGGGCTGGAAAATATTAAATATAACACAAACATACCGGTACAGTAAAACAGGGAAACTAGGTCAAAACGTGAATTACAATCAGGAAAGTGAGGACGAGAGTTCCGGAAGTATATACAAATTGTTTTCGTGTAATTTACCGGAATATGTTAAGAAAAGTAACTAGATTTATACCTATATATTTACAATCGCAATATATTTGCTTCAATAAAGTATTTGACATCGACTATACTTTGCAACTTCATAGAGACATTGCTCCACGCGCTGACGTAATGACGTTAGCTGTTCAATGCTCTTGTTGACTGACAGGAGCCGACCGATTTTTATGAAAAGGTGCATAGCAAGGCATTTCAAAATTGTTTTCAAATTAACATAAAAACTGCAATAAAATATTTTTTTTAAATAAATATTGTAAATATAAGAATAATGTAAATTTCCAATGCCTTTATGAACTTGCAAAGTATAATGGAGAGTCTTTTCTGCAATTTGAGACAGTCCATTGTACTTCATCTTTTCTGCAATTTGAGACAGTGCATTATACTTCGCCTTTTATGCAATTTGAGATAGGCCTTTATACTTTACAAGTTCATAAAGACATTGGAAAATTACCTTAAATTTCTTAATTACATAATTCTACATTTATACCTCCTTACAAACTTATCATGACAAAAGATTTTCACAACCTGCAATAACTTCTATACTTGTATTTATACAATACATTGTATTACTTAAATTATTCTAAAACAAATGAATTTGAGAGTCCTGTTGACGCAAAAAAATCCAGTGGCACTTGACAATTGACAATAACGTTTTATACTTTTTTAAAAAAGTTCAATAATAAATACTTACATATAATTTCTCGGAGGTTAATATCATCTGGTGGTTTTTTACTTTTGCAGTTTTTCAAACGTTTAGCTTCAACCTGTAAAACAAATTAATAATATTGTTCTTAAACTGGTACGTACTACCAATCATTCCCTAAGATATCATCAGACCAATGTAGTAGCTCAGATGGTAGAGTACTCGCTTCGTAAGTGGGAGGTCATGGGTTCGAATCCCGACCGGGTCTGACTCAAGTCTTGAACGTGGGTAGTGACTGTTGTTTCGCCAACCACTCGGCATAACAAAATGAAAGTCACGGCTCTTTCGGATCGGTAGGCTTGGCACGATAAAGAACCCTGCTGTATAATGCCCACAGCACAACGCACAGGCAAAATAAAATAATTTTGACTTGAACGTTGACCACCATTACTCAACTGCTAAGATGTCATGAATGCAAACGTCGTTTTTAAAGGGGAATATAAAAGCTTCTGGGGATTTAAGCATGATTTTAGCTATCCGACTACGGTATATTTAACTCATACAGGGTTTTGGTAGGTTATACGGTCCCACGTGCCCTGTCAAACAGTTATGTAAACTGACTTTGAATGGTTTTTTTGAGAATTGTTATTTGGATATGGATAACTATGCTTATTTTTTGTATCAATGCAAGTCTTATGCTTGTAACCACAATATTTTTGATATGTTTTTGTTTCCAAAATAATATTGGATATTTTTGACGTCCTTTTGTTGAATGGTTCTCAAACTTGATTTCATACCTGAAGGGGGTAGCTTGGTATACAGGAGATACTTACCTTTCCGGATCATGCGGCCTCAGTGATTTGGTGGAAGTAAAACATTCCAGCCCAACTTTTCAAATTTTTTATTTTGATTTTGGTATTTTGATTCCATCATGCATTGGTGTGTCTTTGTTAATTTTTTTTTAATTTTTTTAAATTTTATTTATTTATTTATTTTTTATTTATTTATTTATTTATTTTTATTTATTTATTTATTTATTTATTTTTTATTTATTTATACATAGAATATATACAATGACAATAACACCTTGCATTCATACATTCATACAATGTGGTTTTTGGTTGATATATATAAAAAAACAAAAATACTTATCCCTAATTGATTTAGTAAAACCTTTGAAATTGCCAATTAGGTTAAACACATGAACTTTCGTCGGAAAAGTGAGACCGGGTGGTCTAGACGTCCACTAGGTAACATCAACGAGGAAATGTGTAACAAAGTTAAGGATCGCGTATACTCTGATAGGCGAATTGAGATGGAAGATTATAGCTCAGCCATTAGGCATTTCACATTAAAATGTTTCAACTATAAAGGATCAGCAAATAATAACCAGAGCATCAGTATGTAGCGCAATGTTGAAGCGGTATAGTTCAAAAGATGACTATATTCTGCGTCTGGTAAATTGGGGCCATTATTATGAGCTAGAGAATAAAGGTTAAAGTTACATATAGCCTGGGTCCCCGATTGCAGAGAAGTGATGATTACGGTATTTTAGGAAGTAAAATGTGTTTTATGTAGAACTTTTTATTAAAAAAAAGAGGCACAATAAATGGGTGTGCTACAGAAACTTACTAGACCAACTGGGAAGTGTCATCCCTGAAAACGCCGAGGTTAACTCTCGATAGGTTTTTTGGCTGTAACAGTACAACGAAAAGTCATCACTTGCAAAGTTACAATGGATACTGTAGAGCGAAACGAAGATGAATTAATACCAAACCCTGCCTATTCGCCTGACCTAGCTCCTAGCACTTGTTTCTTTTCTCGATTTCCGGTCTGACAAAGAAGTGGTGAGTGAGTCAATGTAAAGAATCCTAACTTTTTTATTCTTGGCTGAGGCACTGGAACACTTTTGGTCTAAATGCATCACACTAGAGGACAATTACTTTAATTCTGATTACTTATTGAGTTACCCTCAAAATGTCTATTTATATTTACCTTGATCAGCGTTGATATCATTTTCACAACTTCTGTATCAATTTGACATCCCGCGGTATTTACATCCAAAGATCGTTTTCCGTTGCCAGCTCCTCCCCAGCCAAATGTCTGTGGCCACTGACCTTGTACGTAGAAGCTTTGTAATAATATTAACAAAACAACAAATAATCGAAATTTTGGCGTTATGGACATGGTCATCTGAAAACGAATGAAAAATAAATATTAAAAAAAGAGAAATGTACATGACTAAATTTTAGAAAAAATTAAAAATGATAAATTGTGCAACAAGAAACTATACAACTTTTATATTAATCATAAATAAACCTCTCTTAGTTTTGCACTACGAGACTAAGAATGAAATTTCTCATTAGTATAGCTCGGACCGAAATTGTTGAATTCCGATTATAGTAAAACCTTGATTCCTCGCTACCATTTGTTTTAGACAAATGTTGGAGTTATAATGGGGTTTGTCCCGGTTTGGTAATAAATCGAAACAGGCTCATAAAGAACAATATAAAAATGGCTTTTGGGAATTCAAAATAGTGTGGTGATAAACAAGGTTGGAACGTTATCGAGAAGGCATTATAATAGGGTTTTCTTATTTTTAAAGATGTCAAAATGAAAAAAACAACAACTAATACTTGACTCTCCAATAATGAATCCTACTTAAGAATCAATACCAGATATTTAAGAGCATTCGATATACATGAATGTTTTTATCAACACGACATATTTGTCCAAAATCAGTCTTGGATATGCTATTTATTCAAACTGGTAAAATGTAACTAACATTATAAAAATACAAGCTTAAAATGATTGAAGGATGTGATAGTATTTAAGTATAAAATGAACCTGAAATGTACAAAATGTACTGAAAATACTTATTGCGAAAAAATTAGACAGAAACTTAACTACCATACATAAACAATCATTTAAGAGTTTACTTTACCATCTTGCTGTCATATTGATTACAAAAAGCGTTGACATTCCGTAATTTAATTTTAGGGCAGTGTTGTCAGTTCCAAAAATCGAAATGATAATTTATTTGGCAGTAGCAGTAAGGTATTACGTCACGGGCGTTTTCGCCTTATTTTTTCTATTGTGAACTATCCTAATGTAGTAAACTCTTATTCTTCTGCTTATGGACAATTGATACGCTACTGTAAAACTTCTTTCAGCCATATGAACCTTATATAACGAAGCAAGCTGCTAACAAAAAGTTAACGCAAGGATGTTGCAAGCCCATATTTATCAAAGCCGTTAAAATGTATTTAGCCGTCATCACAATATGTATTAAGTATGATGCATCTGTATGCAAGGATATGTTTGGCGTCACACAGACTCATGCTTCTTTCATTCTCATTTTTAAATTTCCAATTGGTAAGTGTAGCTAGGGAAAAAAGTTGCTTAGCCTACCCCCGGAACATCCGTTAACATCAATCTAAGAATCTCGTCTTCAATGTACTTATACAGAGTATGATAATTCCATATACAGTAAAACACGAATATAACGAACACGTTTAAAATGAATACATGAATAGAACGAAGTCAATTATTTTGCTCGACCGTTTCTCTATATAAGTCTATATATAACAATATAACAAAGTCACTATCTAAAGAAGAAAAATAGATCCCCTAGGGCTTCGTTATAAACTTGTTTACTATAATTGTATACTAAGAGATCTCCTCAGTTGCCCAGTGATCAAAATTTCATGCTAACTGATTTTAAGTCATCATTTCCTAGGTTAGATGAAGATGTTTACGGTTCCCTTGGCAAAGATTGGTGTTTTTTTCTGTCCAACTAGGCTTCCTCTTTTATCCCTGAATCGCTTGAAGTAAACAGACAAGCTCAACCGTGGTAAAACTTCATTACTCTTCACTCAATGTAATTTGTATCGTTTGAATGAAATGAATTAGAAACAAATTAATTTGTTTTGGGTTTGTAATTGAATAAACGGAACAAATTTTCCAGGGTCGTTATTATATGTGTCACAATGTTATATATATATATATATATATATATATATATATATATATATATATATATATATATATATATATATATAATATATATATATATATAATTAGAACCTTGGCAGTTGTCTTTGCTATATTTATCTTAAAAGTTTTGAAAAATACTTCAAAATAAATGCGTTTTCGAAAACATAAAATTAATATCCAACAAAAGAATTCTTCCTTGACATTTGCTGTCCTTTATGCTCAGGGATGAAATATGTATTTACTCACGTTAATGTAACTGGCATTAATATAATCACCATCTTGACTTTGATCTGAGGTATTTAGTATTACCCTTGAATTGTCATCTAATAAAAGAAAGTAACTTACATATTAAGTTTAAGAATCATTCTCCGTAAGGACCAAACTCATATGGAAATCGCAAGTCACATTAATTATGAATATTTTATCTAAACAATAGATACATATAAGAAGCCAGAAGCCAAGAAAAATGATCAAACTTAGATTTTTATAACGTTTCCATGATAACTAACCGCAAAGAGGCCAATCTCTGGAATTTCAGTGAATTGTGGGTGGGTGCATTTTAAATATGCCGCTAGAATATGTCATTTATGATAGTGATCGTGCATATTTTGCTTTTATCCAGAATTTGATGGTCATCTTTATCTTTTTCATGTTAAAACTGTATAATTTTAAAGTTTTCATTTATTTCGAGTCATTTTTATCTCCAAAAAGCTCAAAAATGACCTAAACTAGCTGAACTATGAGACTAATTATTTTGAAAACGCGGCACTGGAATAATATTGCAAACATTTAAGTTATTGAGAAAATTGAGGTAAACAAAATAAAAAAATTAAGAGTGGTATTTATTGATTAAAGAAAATAAATCAGTTTCAAAGTTACAGTTGTAGCCCTTATATAGTCCCCTTTTAAAAAATTAAAATGATCTCACCTTATATAACAATATGATATTTAGTTTCTCTTTTTGATATGTTTCGTCTTGTAAGTGCCAAACATACAATGAATTAGCTATATAAAAATATGTATACTTACTTATATGTATGTGACTCAGAAAACGGGTGCAGTGGCGCTCTGATGTCAAAAAGAAAATTATACAGAAAGTTTGGCGACACTAAACTGTGCACCTTGTATTGAAAATTTTGATGGAGTTAATAAAAAAATTTCTACAGGTTGGTTGGTTACCATGTATCTTTTTGCATGGGGCTTTTCGTTTTGGATTTTTATGTGCATTTACTAATTATATGCAATAGCATTAAAACCTGTGATATGATTTTCAAAATATAGCCTCACAGAGAATGACGAAATATGATATGTTCTCATTCAGGTGGGAAAATAATGAAATATGTTAAAACTATTTGCTAGTATATTTAAAATTGTGTTTAAACCGGAATTTAACATGGCTATAACTGTATGAATATTGTTATTATTTTAATGTTTCCTAATATTCCCGCATTAGGAAACACAATAAAATTTTAATATCAGATTGAAAAAAATAATAAAGTAAAATTGTTACTCTTCTAACATAATATAGCGTTTAACATCTAAAGTATGTTTGTCGTTAAATAAAAAAAACCCAGTTTTTTACGAATATTCATATGGTTGAAGGACCGAATTTGTTTACGTTTTTAAAATTACAGCATTTATAAATAGTAAATACATGGTCATTGACGGTGAATAAAGGTCGTATTTGGTGAGGGTTAGAAAACGTGTTGAAAGCGAGGCGCTTTCTACACGTTTTCTAACCCTCACCAAATACGACCTTTATTCACCGTCAATGAGAGCCTCGCTTTCTACACGTTTTCTAACCCTCACCAAATACGACCTTTATTCACCGTCAATGACCATGTATTTACTTTATCCTGCAACAGATACGTCCTAAAATTATAATTGTAACTGCATGTTATCCATCTGTTTGACTTGTTTGTTTACACTTTAAGCGCAAGGATACAAATGTTTACTTGACGTCACGCTACCAATTATTGAATCAAATCAATTATGAAGGATTTTAAAATTCCCTAATTCAACAAATTCCTCTTTCATTTTTTTCCTTTCTTATTCTTTCCTGTTTTTCAAGTTTTTTTCTGTTTTTTTTCTCTCACTTCAGTTGCAGACGTTTTTCTGTATTTCTACCATATTCTAAAAGTCCGGCGGAATAAAGTAACAACTTATAATTTTTCATTTTTATTTTTAAATCATATTTATATAACTACGGGAATTTTTTTTTAAAAGAATTAATCTTTTTTTAAAATAAAATATTAAAATTTATGAATTTATTGATCATGTTTATTATACTGTGGTGTTTTGTTTACATTGAGAATGAGGTTCATTTGGGTTAAAGGTTACGTCAAATGTTGAATGGAAAAAGTAGTGTCGTAACTGTGACGTCACAGTTAGCAGGTGGCTTTATTGGGTCAGTGACCGAATAAAGATAAGGTTTATTCGGCAGGCTTTAGGATGTCAATGTACACGTTAGTTGCAGGAAAATAGATGTGTCATATCCCGTTTCAATGGCAAATGTTCATTTAGTAATCACCGTAAAATACTTCTTTAACTATACGAACAGTTTAAAGTTTGAATAGAGTTTGAACTCAGATTAAAAAAATTATAGAAACAATATAATTTTACTTAAAATGTATGACAGAAAGACGGATTGCGCTAAGAATAAAAATTTTATATCAAGTGATCTTCAAAACGTTCTAAAAATTGGCTTCTAATTAAGGAATAGAGGTGAAATTATATATTTGTTTTAAAGAGTGAATTTGAAAACGACACAAACATTGATTCAATAATAAGACACTACCTCATGCAAAGAACTCCCTTAGCTTAGTTTGTTTGAACATATTTAGGTTCTTTAGATATGTCAGATATAAACTCCTTGAAAAATTTTATTTTCACAAGCACTATTGACGAGGAAATGTATTCTGTTATGGTCGTCTAGTGCTGTTAAATTAAAACTGGTATATTATGTAATATACGGGCTTATTTAAGAGATATTATTAAAGCTAAATAATTTTATGACTACTTCTCACAAACTTTATGAAACAATGTGCCTGTAACATTTGTGACATGATTTAACGTAAGCAGGGGTAAATCAGATTTTATTATTGGTAGCTATATACATACAGGGAATGACATTTCGATTTCTGTTTTTCTTTTTATTCTTCGGTAAGTTTCTAACAGTTTGTGGATACAATGGTCGATATGGGATATTCTAAAACGGAATAAAAAGAAAATCCAAAATCATTTATAAAAACAATATACATTTTGTATATTACATGGAATACAATGTCTAAATATAGAGTCCTAAGAAGCTGCAATCGATGTCTTTTCAAAATTAGTAAGGGGATATCATTAAACGACAACATCACCATATGACATATTTAATACCTGCGTCGTTTAGATATATTGGATCGAGAAGTCAAAGCAACAACCGTTGACTGCAAACATTAACTAATGACGAAAGTGTATTCTAAATTGATTTTTGGATTGTTACGATGTGTTTGGTTTTGATAATTAGGCTGTCATCACATTGCTGTTGATAAATATCATATCTGTGTATCCAAAATTACCTTGGATACATTTCATGTACGAAACTTCTATGCTCGTTTTATTTCCAATTTGATTTACACAAGTGGCGGGAGTAGGTTGTAAACATTGAGGTACTTACCCTTCCAGAGCACCCGGTCTCATTAGCCAGGTGAAAGTCCATGTGATTAACCTAATATGCCAGCTTCAAAGTTTTTACTTTGCTTTGGCATGTCTACATTGTTTGTCTATTTATTGTATAGTTGTTTTGATAATTTTTACAAATAAAATTGGATATTGTAAGGCAGTTGATTTTCTTTCTGCTTCCAAGATTACCCTTAATATATTTGACGTGCAATATTCCTATTATTCCTTTAAACGCGTAGCGAGTACAACTACCAAAACAGGAGGTGTTTACCCAACCAAAAAACCGACCTTACTCGCTGCTGGAGGTTTACGTGTATTACCTAATTGCCTATTTTACTTTATTTTTTCTTCAAATAATGACTATCATTGGGGTCATAGTTGCAGTACTATTCTAAATATGCAACAAAAAAATGAGACATCAGTCGTTTTTGTTTTTGATGGTGAAGAATTAGTATAATGAGCATGTCAGAACCATATCTCATGTCAACTTTATATGCCAGTATCTCCATCGTAATTGTATTTGTTCATCAAATTAGACAGTCTATTATTGTAGTGCATCTAATTGTTTCTTTCCATGCAACATATTATATGCAAACATATAAATGTGTTTATTTTGATGCTCTCCAAAATAATCAGATAAAAAATGAAGTCAAGGTATATATTTACGCTTCAATATACAGGCGTACGCTATACTGTTTTTATACGGAGCGGCATTGCACAGTACTAATAAGTTGAATGAATTTTAAATGTAGGTTTTAACTGTTTTAAGTCAATATGAACAATTTTTTAGAAAAGCTAGAGCACTAAGCAAGTAAGTCTTTACGATTCTGGATTTTTTGGTTGTACGAGTGAACCAAATAAGGTATCAACTTTGTTCTAGTTGGATTTTTATATTCAGCAATACTTTAAATTGTGCTAAGAATTAAGTTTGACTTAAATAAATATAATTTAAAAAAATTTGTCTTTTAAACTGTCATCTTTTGAAAATTGTGAAGTTTCATCTTATGCTGTTTTTGAAGAATTCCGTTCTTAATCTTTTCTTTAATGTCATCTCTAACATTTTCCATGCTTAAAGTAGTAGAATCCGAGGCACTGTTAACATATGTCGTCTCTCTGATGAAATCCGTTCCAATTACTGAATAATCTATTCATTTAAAATATATAAATATATACAAACATGAAGTAAAATTATTTAAAGCTAAAAATAAAATACGAAGACAATGACAATATTTATGTGACCAAAATAAATTTTCATAATGTAAACCAGTTGCTTCATTATGAACGTTTACTTCATACACCACGTTCGATGTTCATCTAGTCAATGATTATATCGAAATGCATAATACATGTAAACGCCTTCTCCAATCCCCGCGGGTAAAATCTTAATTGAAGTCGTTTGTTTGCCGAATGTAGATGTAATTTTGATGAACTTGCTGCCTCGATATAAGTGACAGGATAAAAACAATTGCTTCATTGCGTTGTCTCACTGTACGTTTTCTTACAATCTGAACCAGTGTACAAAAAGTCTTAGGCAATGGTATCATTAAGGTAAATGAGAAATATCATGAATTAACAAATAAAAATCACCAACGATGAAATGAGCATTGTATAAAATATCACATATATACCCCATAAAAATACTTAATACACTACCTGTATTTTCAGGGGAACCAAGCTCATCATACACATGATCAAAAGCAACATCAGGTTTGGCTTCTGATATAACTACATTTTTATCTTTTCCGCTTCTGCAATAAACCAGCTATACTTGTAAACAGATATATTAAAAAATTATAAAGAAACACAAACATGCAAATCCATGTCCGAATCACAATCCAAAAGCAAAGTAAAACTTTGGAACTAACAACCAAGGTACACGTGAACTTCCACCACGGAAGTAAGGCCGGGTGTTCAGGAAGGAAAAGAACCTCCTGTTTAGGTAGCTACACCCGCTACGTTTGTAACCAAAATTGTTTTAAAAGGAAATGGACCTATGAAACGTCAAATATATTCTTAGCAATCCTGAACAGAGACATCAAACTTTTCAACAATACTCTGATGACAGCCATAAATCTCTTTGAGGGCCTTGATAAACCTTGGCTTGCAATATCCCTGAGTCAACAATTTATTTATTGTACGAAGTCCCCGTAGTAGGAACAAGCTCTATCATAGAGTATTAATTGGGAGATAGATACACCATAAGCAAGAGAAGCAGGCACATTGCTGCATAGAAAAGGAAAGTTGACAATAGAAAAAATTGAAGTCATCACGTTTGTTATAAAGTTATAAATGACGCCTTTCGTGGGCGTCATAATTCAGGTATAAGTCAAAATATGAAGAAGAACTTAAGGATCAGTCTTATCTTTTATTTCAAGCTCACTAGGATAGATGACATTCACATAGTCTCCAAATTTAGTAGTTTTAAGAGACAGAACGCAAAGTTGAATGATTTGGCAAGGTTCTGCATAAATTCTGCTTCATAAGAAAAAAGAAACCAATTATCAAGCAATGGTGTACAGTTTGTACCCATTGGTATACCGATTGTATACTGAAAAATTATATTACCAAACACAACAAATATGTTATCTATAAAAAAACTTCATTATATTTTTGTTTTGAATCTGTATGATGCTTGACAAAATAACCAGAATACCTGTTCAGCACTAGAATCTTGGCTTACCGTTTTTGTAAACGAATGACAAGTAAATACTGTCTTTAAGACGTTCTTTTCATTTAGAATAAGGAATAGTGGTCTATAGTGTAGAAAAATCAAATGTTTTTATACTTTTTACACGAGATAAAGTATTAGAAGCAAGATGTTCAAGTAATTTTTTTAGATTTTTTAAGAATTCACATATGGTTGATTCCAGATGTAGAACATACTGTTTCTGAATAACACTGATGAACATCTTTGACGATTGTCAAAACTTCTGTTAAAGATACCGATAATGATTTAGCAGTACATTTAGATATGTCCGCTATATATCTTCCATTATGTGAATTGTTATGGTGTTTAAGAATCCAATACAAGTAAGGACGATCAGGATCTTCCTCTTTAAGATTGATACCGAAAGACCCTATGGTTGGAAAGAACTTAATCCTTGGTTAAATTAGTTCTAGTATAAGCATATACTATCTAAACTCCTGAATAAGACATTCAGGGTAGAATATCTTTAGTGAACCGGTTTGTCTGTAAGCTTTTGCAAATTGTAAAATTAGATAATTATCTCAATTGATCAAATAAAAAACAAAAATATTAACCGATGTCCAAATTACAATCCAAAATTAATTAACATCTTTGAAAATGACCAATTAGGATAACAAATAAATTTAAAAAGAAACCAGAGTATCCAGAAGGTTAAGAACATCTGTTTAGCTAGCTACACCCGCACGTGGGGAAAAATTCAATTAAAAAGTAACATGGAAGTATAGGATGTCAAATATATCCAGGGTGAACCTGGACACAGACACCATACTTAAAACTAACAAAATTGTAATAACGACCATAAAATTTTTCAGGCCCCTGATAACCCTAGGCTTGCAATATTCCTGAATCATTCATTTATTTGTAAACAGCTTTCTTTGTTGGACAAATTTCCCGTAGTAATAGGAACAATCTATACCATGTCACTTTTAATAGTGAAGTGAATACAAAGCAGGAAGAGCAGGTAAATAGACGAATAGAAAAATCCGTGCCATTGAAAAGGTTTGTAATAAATGCTAAAGAAATTATATTTTAAGAGAGTAAACCAAAAAATACAAAAATTATTACCGTCGTCTTCTACATATACAAATGGTTATCAAAATTGCCATAAAAATTAAACCTAAACCACCAACCGATACTCCAACTAGAAGTGACATTTGTCCATTTCTAAAATATTAAATTAATTCAATATTTTATTTTATAACTCATTTAAAAAGAGAGAATCATGTCCAGATAGTATACAATAATACAAGTGATTTTTTTTAAATCAGTGTAATATTATGTATTGTCGCTCATACTATTTTTAATTGGTATGTTTTCGGCTCGGTGTATACTATCAAAATAATATATTACAACTTAGATATTATAAATAGTAAAAAAAATAAAAAACAAACATACTTAACCATGTCCGAATCACAATCCTGAAGCAAAGTAAAAACTTTGGAATTTACAAGTCAGGTTAGACACATGAACTTCCACCAGGGAAGTGAGATCGATTGTTTAGCTAGCTACACCATTCTGCAACAAATGATGGAGATAAGGCTTACATAAAAAATGCAAAATATGTTTCATTGTACAATTTTTTATCTAAATTTTGTTGCTGTGTGGTTCTTGTTATTGCCTATTAACAACCTCGCTTTCTTTTTATACCAGTATTTTGATTATAAATATGACGATACCTTCTGGTATTCTTTCGCTGCATGTGGTACCTTTCCATCCACCTTTACAGCCTCGTAAGTGACATGCTCCATGTTCGTTGTGACAGGCACCAATTAAACAATGACATTCAGTGGCACACTCATAACCAACACAAGAAGAAAAGTCACCTTTAAGGATCCTTAAAGCCCCCTTAAAGACTCATTAAATGGGGCTTTAAGGATCTTTAAGGGGTCTTTAAGGACCTTAAATGTGTCTTTAAGGTCTCTTTAAGGACATCCTTAAAGATCCTTAATGGAACTGAAATTTTAAGGATCTTTAAGGCGGCTTTAAGGATCTTTAAGGATTCGTTTAATAAACACAGAAAACAAATTTCTTTACATATTTTTAAATTTTAAATATAAATGTGATGTTAAATATAATTATTTAACTTATTATACTCTTACACTGTTTTTATTTTATTTTATATTTTAGTTAAAAAAATTTTATTTTATTATTTTTTATTATTTTTATTTATTTATAAAATTTGTAAATTTATAAAAAATAAATTTAATTATTTAATCTTTTTTCTTTATCAATTTATACTAATTTTGGTTGTTTTGCAAGTAGTCCTGAAATCACAAACAAAGAAGAACATTTTATTTAACATCATTTATTACAAATTTACTTATCTAATTTCGCTTGCAGCGGGACTTGAACTCACTACCCTTAGTTCCCCAGATTACATCCTTTCCTGACTCTACATCCTTATCCATTAGGCCACGGAAGACATGATTATACATTGTATATTTTTAAACTATATCAGTACCCGGTAGCCTAAGGATCACGTGACTAGCTCTAGATCTTTCAGATTTAATAATAAAATATATAAATAAAATGTTTTACTCCATTTTAAAAATATTTTATTATTATTATTATTATTATTATTATTATTATTATTATAGTTTGCTCTTTCATTCTTGAGAGGAATAATTTTTAGGTTAATTTAACTGACTTAAGATTTCTGATCAAAGGAAGACAGGCATATCAAACCTTTACCTGTAATACACTTATTTATCTGACTGGCAAACATCACTTTTATAAAGATCAATTATCGATCAGATATCCATTCCTATTTGTATAATCTTAATCATACTACTGCTTTTTTATTAAAATATTTCAATAATTCTTGAAATTAAAACAATAATTTTAAGTAAATCTTATTTAAAATTGTCTTTTATAATTTAGTTACATTTTTGTTGTAATACCAATACTTATTCCTTGTTTGATAAACAACTATAATATTGTACCAGCGACATTTAATAATCTGTACAAAATGGAAGGACGAGTTTTAATGATAATTTGTTATAATCTTAATCTATTCTTCAAAATCTCGCATTTAACTTAAATGGCTGTTTTATGAGGAAACAGTGAGAATGTTAAATAAAATAATTTCAGAAATTAATTCAATTCACGGTGAGAGAGAGAGAGAGAGAGAGAGAGAGAGAGAGAAGGGGGTGCACATGTTAA